>MU271219.1:0-43639 GCA_021432655.1 Atractiella rhizophila | reverse complement strand
GCCATACAGAGGAAAGACACAAGCCCACGACCTTCCGCGCACGCTGGCTGACTACCCGAACAGATAAACCTATCTCTCCGCTCTCCTGTCACCTTACTATATGAACTCTCTCATTTCCACCTCTCTCACCTACCCCTGCTACTGTGGCAAAGCGACGAGATAAGGTCGAACATATCTTGGGTGTAGCACGGGCGGTTGACATGCAAAGGAAAGATAGGACGCAACTAAACACAGGGACTACTTCCTTCTATCTATGGCCTCTCTTGGTCTTAACCTTAAGCTGTCTTCAAATGATGCTGTCGTAGATAACGTTGCAAGCAGAAAGAAGAAAGGAGAACAGACCGACGGAACGTCACAGAGTCACTTCAGGTGTCACCCTGTGCATGGCGTGGGAAATGGGCGAGTACAGGGAAGTACTGGGAGTATGGAAGCGCCTCTAACATTCCCCTAAGTAACTATAAGTCTTTGTGCTTCCACGCGTAAATTCAAGAGAGATTTAGAAGAGAGTAAGTTCACTTTGCGACATCCTACCAACGGCCTTACGTCTCCCATGGTAAGAGGTTACGCTTATTAGAGCTACTACTGCTCCTCTATCCCGCTTATGGGTCGTCACCTAAGTCCCTCCTTCGGTGCGGCTAGGGCAGGAGCGACTTAAGAAACAGTTCATGTGGAGGGAGGAGAAGGTGGTGTTCAGAAACTATAAGTCACTTCCATAGTACTAGTACGAGCTTTGGAACCACAGAGTGGACTTCTAGAGACCTGGCGAAACGAACCATGGAACGAGGACTAGAGAAGAGATATACTGTTCCGACGACTTGTAGTTAGTACCCTATCGGCTGCGCCTCTTCGTTGGCGGTTTAACCTTAGACGTCCCCTCCGTTCATCTACACACCTTGTTTATACCACTCGAAAGAGTCAAAGAAGACTTTTGCACAGTTCGCTCCTCTGACTTTACTGGTTATCCGATGTAAGGGGTTTTACACAAGCCCTTCCTCAAAAAAACTTCCACCAAGCTTATCGTTCGTTACAAGCTCCTGCCATCTCCACACAAACGGTGGAGAAAAAGAACCTAGACTCCAAAGTATTTAGATACAATAGCTGTCGAACGAAAGCTGCTGAAAAGATAAAGCGTCCAACGCTTCAAGTACCCGGACAGACTGCTGAGCTTGTTCCAAACGAGAAGACGGAGGGTATGAAGCGTGAGAGTGCAATAACAATATCATGCGCTTCGCTAGCGTCTTAAAGGACTTAGAGACCTTGGGCTTACACTGGCAGGGACTACGGGGACGGATACAGGTTCCGAAGTAGGTCGGCTTTAAGTCGTTGCCGTGTAAGTTGGTGTGGCTAGGCTCCGTAACGAGGTAAGCAAGCAACGGGAGGTAAAACTATTAATGTCGAGTAAAACGCACTCCCATCTGCTAGGGCAATTTCGCTGAACGAAAAACTTATTGTAGGCCTCTCTACCCAAGATACTCTCGAGGGGATAGCAGATAAGAGTCCATGCGGCAGTCATTAATAATGACTCTATTTTGACTATTAAGAATTTTTATCATACGTGGAGTACTGTGACGCTTCAACTAACTCTAGGTTCCGCCTGGACTCTTAAAATAAGTCGCAGACCTAACCTAAAAGCTACTCCATACAGGGGACAAGGTCTTTTATATTTTGGGTATGACTTCTACGCTACTACGGAACTATCCCTATGAAGCTAAGTTGTTTACTCGGCAGTGTCGTCTAAGGTAAGTACATAGTAATACGGGTGGCTGGACGTGAGAGCTGAAAGTCCTCGTCTGTTTGGTAGAGGTGAAGAATGTTATGAAGTGATTTACCAGAAGGTCCGTTACTACTAACATGCAGACATTTGAATAATAGAAAAGAAAGCCATTGCAAAACCCACATCGACCGCGCGTGGACACGATCGAAGTCCCAGTCCCAAACCTCCTCCTCTGCGCTCTCGCACGCCTGTTTTTCGCTGATGAAACTGACCCCTACACGCGCGAGGATGGAACTTCCTCCAGACGTCGAGTTCGCCGCAGGGTTTGGAGGGAATGTGAACATTGCGCCCATCTCCGTCAAAAAACCTGCCCCGCCCACAACCGTTCAGTGTCTATTCTCCCAAAAGCCAAAGGAGGGATGACCAACCGGTATATAAATCGCTGAAAGACTTTACGCCTCGAGCTGGATATCTATCGGGATTGACACATATCACTTAGCTGTCGCGTTGTGAAAGGCTTCACGACTTACGTCACATACCTGCCGAAACGAAATCAGAAAACCACGCAGACGAAGGGGGCGAAGACTCACCAAGCCCCATGCTCAGTAGGAGCTTCCCATTCGTATCCCTCTCCCTTAAAGTCCGCACAGACATATGCACGGTATTGTCCCGGACCAAAGGAGGAGGTAAACGTCGCACCACCTGTCCCCCAAACCACACGAGACCAAGGTGCCGTTGTCAGTCAGGTTGCACGTGTGGGGGTATGAAGAGGTCGCAGAACAGAATGCTCTCGAAGGGGCGTGACGATGAAGAGGGGAAGAACATACCAACCACTCTACCGGTCGTCTCGTCCAGTCGCATGAATGCCTTGCTACTGTCTTGCTTCCCATCATTCGTGATGTCGACTAACAACCTCGGCTCCCAGCTGTGCAGCGGAAAGGTGTACCTGTGGAGCGCCGTCCTCCTTGTAGCTGTGAGCTCCACTCTAACCCCGTTGGACTAGCATCCCACCCTACATCAGCTCTGTTCTAGAGGAGGGAAAACGGAGGAAATAGTGAAGGAACAGAATAAGCACGCACGAGATTAGTGCTGAAGTACCCAGGGGAGGCAAAATCGTCCGCCCTGCCATCTTCTAAAACCTTCCTTAGGATCTTCCTTGCTGCAATGTTGGGCGGACAGCCTTCGAATCCGGGAGTGCAGTTCGCAAAGGGGAAGAGCTTAAAATTCGAGAGGGGAACGCTCTGTGCCATGGGTCTTGGATCAGTATGGCTCACTACACCTTTACAAGGAGGCAGAGGAGAACACGAATGGAAGCGAAGAGCAACTCACTCCTCCAGTTCCTGTATCGTGTAGCTGACTGAACCCTGTAACATTGTATGTCGAATTACCATCGTAACCGGCGTGCTATACGCATTCTGAGCTCATGCAATATTTTGAGAGTGAGGGGAGTGCCATACGTTTCCTGGAGAGTCGGTGTCCATCCCAGCTTTGATCATTCCATGGGGAAGAGTCGCTCCTGCTCGCCAATCCATGCATGAGGGATCCAATATTACAATAAAAGAGCCCAACCGCACCTGGAAAGGTGTGGCCTCCATTGATGGATCCGATGAAAAGGTTCACTATCTCGGCTGGGTCGAAGCTAGCGCTCGAGATGAACAGGCTGCCGTAATAGAGGAGAAGACACACTCTGCATTCCTCGTTTCTAGTTCGTTGAGCTCGCTGACAGCCGGAGCGCTGAGCACGAGCGCCGGGAGGAGGAGTGAGAGGAGCATTCTACTCGTTCCCAGTCAATCTAGAGGCTAGAATCGTTCGAGTTTCGACCAAACCAAGATGTGCGGTGCGAGTCGAGTTGACGAAGACGGAGGTTATGAAGGAGGGACGATTTGCAATTCGGCTTTTTGCTCTCATGTTTTGTTTGTGCCGGCGCTTGTGCAGATGAGATTGGTGCAAATTGGCGAGGGGAAAGAGAGGCATGTGCACACAGAGATAGTGCGAAAGAGTATTACGTGGGGAATATCCTCACCATTGGGTCTATCTCTCCACATCTCCCTCCTCTATTTCTTCTTTAGGGATCTCTTCATTTCACTGTAACATCTGAGGTATCCATCCAGCTGCGTCCAAGCTAGAAGCGAATACAACGGCAACGGCAACTTGAAGTCCGTTGTTCGCATACGCTCACGTGAGGTCCCAAATTGGGCAGCTGCTCCGAAATGTTGATGCCAGAGTTGATGCCATCGCCGCCGCGATGTTCAGAATACTTATTCCTCAAAGGCAGGCGCGATTAAAATTGCGAGAAAGGATGCCCTCAATGAGTACGATCAGTTTTGAAGCCCCCAGTGTGACATCACAACAGTTGCAGTTTCCGTCGAGGCAGTCGGTCACCCTTGTCCTCTGCATACACCTGCTTATATGTCCTGACTGCTTTCCATCTCTCGCATTGGCCAAACGGGGAATTGAAAAATATGTCGGCCACGTCCCCTCAGCATGCGGGGTAATGGGTAAAATACCCCAACTGTCGTGCTCCTTCCATTCACGAAAGCGCGCACCATGTCATCATCCACTTCAACCGCGAGAAACTTTCTCACGCGTGACTAGTGCGATAGAGAAGCTGTTGAGCAAATACATTCAGGCATTTTACGGCAGACCAGAACTATCGGACATTGTTTTCACATTCCCTGATGATCTGTGGAAGCCCAAGGCCAAGTTGTACGCAAATAAAAGATTTCTTTCTTCAATGTCGCCAATGTTTAAGACGAGTGCGCACCTAACATCCCATCAAAGAATGCTTACAATGCCTTAGTGTTTGAATCTGGCTTTAAAGAAAGTCGAGGACGCATCGGAAAGCCAGCGACAACAGCCATCCTGAATACGTCCTTCCGCACGTTTGCCGTATTTCTGCGGTATATTCAAACAAAGTGAGTTTCACATTAGTTCAGTCAGCACCAAGACCAACTTCCTTACCTCATCCTGACCAGCGAGTTGCAGTTTCGAATGGTGTTCTCGTACGAATCTTACGTGCAAGAGGATCCACAAACTGGATACCAAAAAGACTTAGAGGATATAGTTGACGTCTTGAGAGCTTATGAAGAATGGAATGACGACACCACCCTTTGCGCGGATCCCGATCAAGAGAGTTGTGATCCGATAGAACTTTATGTTCTAGCTGATAGTAAGTGCTTTCCTCTTTATTGATTAGAGTAGACACAAGCTGAACCAAGCAACAGCATACGAAGTGGAAGCTCTGAAGCAGCAGATCAGAAATCAGCTCCATCGATATCTCACCCCTCAATCCGCCTATGACGCGTTGTTTAACACTCCTTCTCTCATTTTTAGTGAGTTGAGGGAGGTAATACTGAGCTATGTCAAGACAAATTGGGTACGCATGCGCTGCCAGTTCCTGACCAGCAATGATATTAATGATGGGCGATAAAGTATCAAGTCCGCAGAACACCTGCTGTATTGAACCTGCAGATGTTTCCTTTGGCATCTTTATCCGAATGTTACCATTTCTTGCCTCATGGCTTGGAGTTGTCGTTGGAGGAGCGAAGGAAAACGGTTCGGGAGATCAACATGGCTTTGTAGTGGAGTTCAAGTTCGAGTGGAAAATATTAAATGTACTGGAGAAGGAAGCTCCCAGATGGCCCGTTCTCATACTGACTGGATGCTCTTGGCCATTCTCTTGTCCTTGAGCGTACCATGACGCCGACATTTCTCGAAGAAGGTGAATTCTTAGGTTGTTACGCCGAATGTTGTGTTGGTGTATGTACAGACAATACGGCGCGTAGCAATCATGTAAAGTTCATGGAACTGTACCAAATGATATTGCGGTGTTCAGTGCAGCTAGAGCCTCTATCCAATATTTGTTGTAGCCGTGCCTTTGCTTCAATAAAAGTGTGATCTTGTGCGATCGGTCTCCTCTAGTACTCTCATGAAAACTGAGCTTGAACCGCGAAGCGACGATGACCGGGACCATTCACATCTCTCCGCCTTCTCATTTCTCCCTCTCTATCCCCCAAAGCGACATTGACTCCCTTTACACTCAAATTTCGCACACGCCCTCCTCAGCCCTCGAACCTCTGAGCGTCACTGACTCCAACTCCTTGTCACCCCAAGACTTCACCTACGGCTTTCCTCCTGTCCTTCTGCAAAACCTCATCGCACGTCTCAATGGAGGATACGACTGGCGTGCTTTCGAGAAGAGGATGCAGGATATGGGAGATCATTACATGTCTGATGTGAGCGGCGTCGAAGGAGAAGGGACGATGAGGCTCCATTTCGTGCGAATCCGGAGCGAAAAGGACGGAGCAAGTCCAATCTTGTTACTCCACGGTTGGCCGGGCGATTTCTTCGAATTTGAGAAGGCTGGCAAGTTGCTCAGTCGCGATTTCGACGTCGTCATTCCTTCATTGCCTGGTTTGTTTCACTCAATACATCATGCTCTCAATTGAGGTGCTGATGGAATCTCATGCTAGGATATGCGTTCTCCTCTGGCCCCAGACATCCACACCTATCCTTCTCCTTTGGAAAAACTGCGCAACTGATGGATGCCCTCATGAGTTCCCTCGGATTCTCGAAATACTTCGTCCAAGGAGGGGACTGGGGAAACACCATAGCGAGACGCATTGCACAATTGTTTCCCGATCGAGTCTTGGGGCTTCACGTCAATTTCTTAGGAGGAGCATCAAAGTCAGTATTCTAGGGCGTTTTCCTTCCCGGAATAGATGGTCCAGAAGCCGTCGAGTCAACTGATGTTCGTGATTAGGGCGGCGAGCAGCTCCGATGGCATGGATGACAATGCGAAAGCGGCTTGGACCAGGTTCTTGGATTTCAGGCATCATGGATTGGGGTACTTTTGGGTGATGGGTTCGTGTATCCATCCGATCCTCTTCTAACCCTTAATACTCATCTAATTAGGTTCTGTGCCATATGTTCGCTCGCCACCCTATTTCATTTGATGATACTTTAATCCAGAAAGTGGTAGACCATTGGCCCCGCCCTATCGTTCCATCCACTCTCCCTTTTAGCTTTCTTAGGGGAGAAGTAAGTTTATATCAACTTCATGCAGAATTGGTTGAGAAGTAGGCGCTACTAGGTGGTACCGATGGAGCACGTATCCCAATCCCATGCCGACGGACGAAATTCTCACGCATATTCTTCTGTATTGGTTCTCCGGAAGTATCACCTCTTCGATGTGGTATTATTACATCCTAAACCATGAAGAAGGATCAGAAGACCTAAAAGAGATGAAGGAGACACAGATCTCCGCCCCATTTGCCGTAAAACTTCCTATTTGCCTCAGCAAGCTGATCTCAAGATCGTGTTTGTAGTTCACTTGCGGGAAGTACGAAATGAACGGTCTAACAATCGAGCAAGCGAAATTGATAGCGACGGACATAAAGGTATTCAAAGTCCTCGACAAAGGGAGTCACTTTCTCGCCGCGGAAGAGCCCGAGTTGTTTGCGAAAGAAGTCGGACAATTCTTCAAGAAAATCGAGGAGGAAATCAAGTAGCTGATCCAGAAAGGATTTCAATATAAATATTTCGAGTCATTTGCCAGCAGAAACAAGAGCACCAATGAATTGTTTTCCACTGAAGACTAGCAAAAGTGTGTGGAAGATATCTGCTTTGTCGGAATAGTTTCGAAGTTAAATGAACGAAGTTTCACACTTCTTTTCGCGAGTCACAAGGATAACTTGAATATCGACTCTGGCGGGAACGACATTGGAGTCTCGAAGCCACTCAGAATTATATTTCTACCTTTACCTTCACATCATTTTTCTCGAGATCATGAAAGACGTGACGGGGTCTGTCTGTGCGCCAATGCTCCTGCCTAGCTACCACAGCTTCCACGAGGCCCACAGCCCTTTGTCCCTCGAGGTGACTCGCACAGACCGCACAGATCGTAGACCTAGATTCTTGATTCTTCTTCTTGAGGACTGACTTGCACAGGTCTCTCTTGTTGACAAATGGAGTTATAAAAGTCGGGAGCTCGAAATCGAGGTGGCAAATTCAGGACCCTTCGATTCTCATCGTGGTTGTAAGCGCAATTTTACTTATTCCTCTTTTCGTGCGCTAATCATCCTTTGCCTGTTCAGCGCCAAATTCCTCCCAAGTCAAGCAACATATGTCTCCCTCATCTATATCGTCTATATCACACTCTGTTTCCCACTGTCCGGCAGGAGGTACGAACACATCCACTCCCTTCACACCTCCAGCCGCAGCATCCACATCAACGATTTCTCCTCTCCATTCACTCTCAAAACCAAACCTGCAGTCCACACCTACACCAATACCTAATTTTGAGTTCTGGGAAACAATGACGGGGATTGGCGCTGAGCGTCTAGAGCTTGAACGGACCATGTGGGCCGCAGAATACGAGAGGGAGAGGGACGCGCGAATCAGAGAGATGAA
This sequence comes from Atractiella rhizophila, assembly GCA_021432655.1. Classification (NCBI taxonomy): domain Eukaryota; kingdom Fungi; phylum Basidiomycota; class Atractiellomycetes; order Atractiellales; family Hoehnelomycetaceae; genus Atractiella; species Atractiella rhizophila. The sequence continues at coordinate 35,514 of MU271219.1, read as the reverse complement.
TGGACCGTGGAGCTTCCATGCTGTGCTCAGGCAAGGGTTAACTGGATTGCCTTACATCCCCAGTGGGAACATGATCGATCCGAAAGCTTTGGACGGGTCGCGACAGAAATAATGCTCATATTTCAAAGTTGAAACTCTAACATAATTCGATGCTAAGAAAGCTATTTCTGTCGCAGTTGTTCTCATGCTTTGCTCATAATAGACTGCGTTTATTTCATTGTGGCTACATCTTTTCTGTTGATAAATACTTCAAGAGTACCGCCTAAACTTTGCATACAACTACAACGAGAAAGGCATTACTACAATCAGTCTCTTTAGTTAGGGTGAATTATCCTCTGCGATCTCTCGCCTCTCTCGCTTGCTGCGAAAGAATGTTCAGTGCTTCTGCAGGTTGAAACTGCTGACCTCCTCGCTGCCTGCCCCAATGCTCTCGGAGCCATCCCATGACAAAGTTACCCACCTCCTGTACTGAGCGGCAACTGGCGACGCAACTGTCATAGTCTCGTCGAGACACGACCTGGAGGTCATTTAGCGCATCCTTGAGCCTTCGTTTGCTTTGTTCTTCTCGCTGAGAGTTCTGCTGCTGTAGAATTTGTGCCTGTTGCGGATGAATAGTCTGTTGAGTCGGGACTGAAAGCTCCCCAATCTGGAGCTCAGAGCGGGGACGATGTTGTAGTTGTAGAGGGCTCTGTATGGGGCTCTGAGCAGGAGTATGAAGCTGCCTAGCCTGTTGCTGTTGTACAACGGTTTGACGTTGCTGCTGAGAAAGGAGAGAGCGTGGCTGAGGAAGAAGTTGTGAAGCTGAGCGTTGTGGGATGAGAGGACTCGGTTGGAACCGCTGTTGTAAAAGCATTGAGCCATGTAAAATCGATTGCAGTTGAGCAGGCGACTGCTGCTGAAGAAGAGGACTTGATCCTTCATTACTAAGGGGGCTCGACGCTGGAGATGCACGAAGGTGTGCGAGGGACCTTTGCTGGAGTAGAGGACTAGGTTGAACTCCTCTCTGCGGAAGCGAGGGGCTTTGTGCTTGAGGCTGAGGCAGCTGTCCGCGGGATTGGGGTAGGCGATTCGACTGGACATGCGGTATATTCGTGGTTTGGGCGAGACTCTCAAGGTGTTGAAGCGATCCAGGACTCTGCCGTTGTGAGAAGGAGCCCTGGGCCGGTCCTTGAAGCTGCCTCATCTGTTGCTGTGCCGCAATTGGACTTCGGAAGGTATGCTGTTGCGCAAAAGTTGAGCTAGATGTTAGGTTGTCTATTCGGCCAAGCGAGTCCTGCGAAACGAGAGGACTTGGCTGACTACGGTGCTGGAAAGACGCGAGGTTTGGGAGGGAGTCATAACGCCAGAGTGGGTTTGACTGAATGAGTTGAGTTCCATTTTGGATAGCGACTAACGTCTGCGCTCGCAGTTCCTCTTGGGCAAGATCTTTGTCGCGTTGTATTTGTATTGGACGAGGGCGTAAATTTTGCGGCTGTTGCTCCTGTCGTTGATGGTGCGAGGATGCTGACGGTGCTCCCATAGGTCCTGTGCTCATCCCTTCGGCGGTCTGTGCGCTTTCCCCCAAGTTCCGCCGTCGTGAAGCCTCCAATGAGGATAATCTCATCATCAAACTAGCCTGGATCGACTGGTCGCTGCCTTCTTTAGCCTGTTCTTCTGTTCTTCGTGCGGCTGAGTAGTTTCGTTTCAGCTCTTCATCTGTCCACTGTCGTATCACTTCTTGCAGCTGGACAATATCTTGGACACTTTGTTGACTTGCGGTTGTCAGCGATGTGGAGATAGCAGGTTCCGTTGGTACAGCTTTCCTGCCAATGGGAGGAGCAGGATTGACAATGTGATCACTGTCAACACTGGCGCCAACACAAGGACTAGCAGTCTTAGTTGCCAAGCTAGGTTGAATGTTGGGAGCCGCATGACCGCATGGATTGTCGTCGGGTTGGGTTGCTCGGGCTACAGCAGCCTGCAAAGAGTTGGAAGTTTGAGCAGCTTAGATGGTGACAGGGATGACGTCGTCGACGCGAGAGTGGGGGGTGGTAAGCCAGCTGCTGCAACAGGACCAGTGGCAGAGGATTCAGCTCCGACAAGGTTCTCTGGGTTGACGGTGCCTGGTGGTTCAGCTGCTGACCGCGGAAGGATAGGTACAAGTTTGCGGCGCTTCTCCTCTTCCACGCTTGCCTTCAAATCGTCATCTGTGATGGCGGAATGTAGTACGTAGCTATTTATGAATCAGCTGAAACCTCGTAAATGAAGTGTGAAGCGCAAACGGACTCGTTTTCCAGGTTTTCTTTCCCTTCGCTCATCCTAGCTTTCTTGGCTAGCCTCCTTTCTGCCTGGTCTCTTCTCTTCCTTTTCCTTTCCTCTTTCTTGTTGCTCTCGTCAATATACTTGCTCTTCCTCATAGCCCAATTCGCCACCCTCCCAACAGCAGGATCTGAGTCCAAACAAACTGGGGGATGCTTCAGAAGTAATATCTCCTTCTCAAGCATAACAGTCGTGTCTAAACAACCAGAAAGGGCAGCATGTGCAGGGTCGGAGAGGAGCCGCTGGATATCCTGCTCCAGGGTCAGTGGAGAGAGGTGAACGATCACTCGCTCTCTTCTGATTGTTGATGCACCGCTTTCCGATGGTTCACGGTGAGATAGTGGAGGAGGTTCGACTGGCTCGCGGATGTAGCGGTCTTTGGGAAGTGTGTGGGCCTGAAGATTGATGACGGGATATGATGCCGATTTCTCTCGTGAGGAGAAATCTTGAACAACTTCGACAAGAAGATAGCCTGCAGCATAAAGAATGAGCAAAATGCATAAGGCTAAAGGCAAAGGTACCAACCGTCGTAGAACTTAATGTTCATTGCGTCCAACAGAGGTACAAACCGAGGAGAGATGACTTGATTTCGGATGTCCTCGACCAGTTGCTGTCGGCGCGGTCACCACCTTCTCTGAACACAAGAGAAACAATGATTACCTTCATGGGTCCGTCTTTCAAGAACTGGGGACTCTCGTACTTCTCCTCTCCCACCTGCGCCGATGGGCAGCATGAATCCTGAGCGTGTTTGACGTCAACGAGAAAGGATCGCGTACATAATGCTCAATCCTGAAGAATTTGGGGTAGATATAGATATAAAAGCTTGGATGTCCCTTCGATTTATCTACCTGATTCGCCACAGCTTTGGTAAGCCTGCGACTCTTTGTCAGCCACAAACCAGAGGCAGTTAGCAGAGGACCTGACTTAGTCAAATTGTACGCGTATTTGTGGTGTCTCTGTACGACCGTAACCGTCAATGAAAATGCAAACTGGACTGAAAATCGCTCACCATTTCTGAACGCGTTCGTTCGTTGTTTCCCATGGCTCAACTCGGTAATTTCAAATTTCTCGATGCGAGTCATTGTTCATTTGTTGGTTGTTGAACATTGCAACACCGCTGTGGGACAACTTCATGGCCAACCTCACCAACCTCGCCCACACTTTGCGAAGCTGTACTCAGTAGTAGCAGCGGATAGACTGCGACATATTGAGGGTCGCCTATTGGGGATGAGTCAATGAGGCGGGAAGGCTTGAAGCTTGAGGTGACTCAAAGGTGCAGATCTGTGAGGGAGGAGTCCCTACAATTGGAGAACTAGTACACTGGTTTCACAAGCTTGAAAAACTCCTCTTCCACTTCGAATGTTACATCCTCGCCTGAGAAGCACGATAAAACGTCTGTGATGCAGAGGGAAACATATCCAGATTACCTTTAGCGGATCACTACAGACGAGTCAAGGCTGGGATAGTGCTCCTGGAGCCACAATGTACGTTGGCTGTTCTCCATAGCACGCGCTTTTGTGCAAGAAGCCAAAGCTTTCGCTTATGTGCAAGAAGCCCAAGCTTTCATGTGGTTCTTTCGATTGCTGTCAAAGTTTATGTCGCAATTGTTACTCTGTTGCACTCGAAGGAACATTCAAAGTGGTGCAGGAACCTTGGTCACACAGAGGATCTCTCCTGCCTTCGCTTCAACAGTAACTGCGTTCGGAACTTTCGCCGGCCACAGGAGAAACTCACGCTGGCTTACGGAAGATGGTACGCTGCTCGAGTTTTCGGTTTCGTGGAGTCTGCAGTTGAGGCTGGAGCTGACTTCATCCATGCTTGAACAGGCTGAAAGTGGTTCTGTTGTCGACATACTCACCTACATTTCTTCCGTCGAGGGCTAACGTATAAAGGCGACTTTCTTTCCCACTGTTATGACCTAAGTTACTCCCCCAATCACAAATCGCCATCAACATTACCCTCAAGATGTCGCTTTGCCGCCACTGGTAAGTAGTTCTCAGTCAGCCTGCAGCAGCTCGCAAGCCAACCGCCCCCTATAGCCTCTCCGGTTTTGTCCATGTTGGAACTACAATCGGTCACATCGAAACGATCAATGGGCTAGCTTGCTATCTCTCGTCTCCAAACGTCGCTGTATCCCCGAAAGAGAAGACGTTGCTTCTTCTTCCTGACGTGTTCGGCATTGAACACATCAACAACCAAGTGCCTTTTGCGCTTTTCCTGCTGAACGACCTGGCTCACTTGATCCTTTGATAGCTGCTCGCTGACAACTTTGCGAGAAAAGGCTGGAAGGTTGTTGTTCCTGACTATTTTGATGGCCGACCTATTCCTCAGGAAGAGTTCAACTCCGGTACCTTTGACGTGGGTGCTTGGCTTAAGGACGGGCATGGAGAAGAGGAGACGTCCGGCACGTCCTTCCCTTTATTCTCACCTCTTTCTGACGACGGTGTGGTCAGCTTTGCTCGAAAAGGTTTTGAGTGGATTGAAGTCTCAAGGCGTCGAAAAATACGTTGCAGTTGTCCGTTCTCTTTTACGAGTTGAATGACATTTCTATTTCGCTGACGCTTTCTGTAGGGCTATTGCTTTGGGTATCTGAACGGTCATTCTGTTGACGATATCCTAACATTCTTGATAGTGGCAAATACGTCTCCTACTTAGCGCAGAAACACACATCGTCTCTTCGAGCAGGAGCCTTTTGCCAGTATGCTCCATATTATATTCCATCCTTCCGTTTAATCACCGCTACAGCGCGAGTTTATTGGATTTCCCCACCGAGCCTCAAGCTCTTCAAGCCACTGGCCTCCCACTCCTCTTTGTCACAGCTGAGGAACAAAAACCCATCGGACCTGAACAAAGAAAACTCTTGGATGACACCTTCGCTGGAGCTCAGAATTGTAAGTTCTTCCTCGCGCCTTCGGCCGACGCCGAGCTGAAAGGACTCTTTTAGACAGCAGGAAGCATTACGACGGTCCTCATGGATTTGCTGTCAGGGTCTGTAACAGCAATTTATTTCAACTGGAGATAATCTGACAGGCTGATAGGGGGACTTCAACGATCCCAAGCAGTTGAAAAACATCAAAGATGCTTTTGATGATGTCCTGAAGTGGTTTGATAAATATGCGTGATGTGGAAGCTGTTTAGAGCCTGAAATAAACGGAAATTACATTGAAGTCCTTTGAAATCTCACCGATATTGTACCTGATGAAAAGCATTATGTGTACGCTGATTGACTTGTTTGGGGAGGAAGGCACATCTCTACAGAATTCTAGATCGTGCATTGCAAACTGTGGCTGATTAGTCATACATGTGACCATCCTTTTTCCTCGACCATTGTCACTGGCTTCTGTCGATGGAAGGTCCAGAAAGGATGTGCCAAAGCCAAAGCTATGAGGAGGATAACCATGGGAAGTGAATCAAAAAGAATGTAGTATTCGTGCTGAATTAGGTACCTATTTATGTGGAGTGTGTCAATTTCCCTGAGTACTATGATTTATCAAGAAAGGAATAGCTGACCCCGTCCAGCCTTGAGCGAGCTCAGCAGTCCGGTAAATGCCCCGGATGATAACCATTGACGTGGCAATAGCAATGGCGATTTCGAGGTAGTACAATCCTGAGTAGTGGGCAGGAAGGGCATCCGCCTTCTTTGCTTTTCGGCGAAAATCGAGAGCGAGAACGGCAAAAACGATGGTGGCTACAAGTTGGAAAACGATGCCGCCCTCCATGATACTGGTACCTGTCACAAATTGATTCAGCCTTGGCAAAGTGGAAGGTAAAGAAGTTCACCAGTGTCGCTCTGGCTCTGAGTGTCAGCCGTGGCAGCGAGTCCACCGCCAGTCCCTTGGAGTACAAGAGACACGAGATCGCAGCTCACGAATATGGCTCCGTATAGCTTCGGCTTCAAAGCCGAGTGCTGAACCCCAAGCTCCACGATGATGAATCCAAGGAGGACGTAGAGTGCAGCTGAGAAGAACACAGGAGCGATGATCAGTGTCACTGTCTGCAATATCCCATCACAAAACCCGTCAACAATAACTGGAGATTGAGACAAAAACTTGCCTGTGCAATGAACGGCGCATCATCGTAAGGGTTATTGTTGGAGAAAATGCGTGAGATCCATCCCACAACCTCCAATATTCCTCCAATAGTGATAGTGATCATGGTCCACCATCGGTTCCAGCTTTTCTTCCAGCCGAGAACGAACTGAGTGTGGATAATAGTCAATACCGAGCTAACTAGCTGCATCAGTGCCTTGCACAGTTTAAAGCAGAAAGAGATACTTACAAGAGCACCAGAAAAGCAATACCGAGACCCAAAGAAGGAACGTAACCGTACTGGTTGCACAGGTCCTCTCGGGGGCGGTAACCTATGAACGAAGAAAAGTGATCAATCTGTAGCAGGGGCACATGTGACGGTCACTGTTGCATACCTGGTTGCTCCCACAACTTGAAGTGAGAAAGAGCGTTGCAATAAGCGTCGCGTTCGGCCTTATTGAGCTGGCTGAACTCTTCAGGCGTCAAAATGGTCGGCGCAGAAGCCATTTGATGATGAAAACAGGATAGAGGGGGAATTTTGTTAGAAGGACAATTTCTCATTGCATGTGTTTTTATAGTCTCTTAAAGTTCCGGAGGGAAGTAGATGCTCGCGCCGAAAAACAATTACGGGAATGCGAGCGCGCGAGCTGAAACAGGGAATGGTACGACCATCCAACAACTACATCCAAGAATGGCTGCTTGCGTCAGGAGAGATGATGAATGCTTCGCTGGGTTTGTTGCTCGCGTATCTTCGCGAGTGAATATCCTGACATTTTTCTTGAACTGTAACTGACGGACAATGTACTTCATTCTGCACAGAGGAGGAAGTCTAAGCTCTCATTTTGGGGCAAGCGTCTGTCCGTACAAAGCCCGCTCTTGTATATGAAAGCCTTTCAACACAACCAGGGTGTCGCTGAGCATGGCAGGATAGGTGGTCACGCGTTCGATATTGCAGACAGAAACGAAGGATCGGATCTAAATGTCAGAAAAGCGGCTGTCGAAGTTGAAATGGGTTGGAAACATCCGGGACTGCTTTCGCATATTAATCCCGGAACAAAAGGCGCAGAGAGTGCAGTCCACAGATTGATGAAGCAGATTCCACTTTCAAATTGGGAGACGAAGTAATCTCCGACGCGATGCCAGCCGGTGACATTCAAGGCCATTCTACGACTTATTGTACGAGTGCTCAGACTTGGTGCCATAGATATACCAGGGAGGAGTTGTGTGCTATATCCATTACAACACAAGAAACGACGAAAACATCGTGGCGCTGGGATCAAATGCGAGGGAGAATTGGAGCTCGACCTGCTGTCATTCTTTGTAAGACGCTCGAAACATCAATTGCCAACGTCTTCAAAATTAGTGGATAACACTGCAACCTGCCACGCAAGGGAGGAAAGAGCTGGCACCGAGGGGCACTCCACATCACTGGGGGGGAAACCCTGTAATGCGAAGCAGGGTCAACAGGTCAACCGGTGAGACCTGGAGAAGCAAGGCAGATTGCTCAATCTCTCCATCTCCAACACCTCACCCGTCTACCCGTCCGGCCTTCTTGGTTTCCCCCTCTGCGCCAACAGAATACTTGATTTCTGCTCCTCATCATGTAACGATTCGATGGCCCTCTGGCTCTGAGCACTGCAACATTAGGTAGGCATATGTGACGATGAGCTTAAGCGAAGACCAATGCCTCAATCATCTTGAATAGGTTTAGAAGCTCTCAGCTTAGAGCTTGAGCCCTTCTTTACTGTAATGCATGATAAGATTACTGTTACCCCAATATTGTAACGTCGCGTCATGCGCACGAATGGCAGAGGGCCATGCGTCCCTCCGTTCTTCCACACTCCACCCTCACACTTACTCTCATGCTTAATGAAGCAGTGGACGCACTCAAAGGTGTGACATCGAAATATTCCCTCTTTTGCAGCACAGAGCGTTCAAGCACATCCCTCTAACAATCCGCTGGCAAAACAACGTTCCACGAATGAACATTCTCCGCTGGAATGCACGGATCAAAATACTGACTAGCAGTGATTGTCTCTATTTGTCAAGCTGCCTGTGCCACTTGTCAGCTGAACATATCTCCATCTCCCATCTCCCAACAAGTTGCACGTAGCAGGAATGGTCGGGTTGCCGCGTGAGCCGTTTGAGTGAAGGACTTCAGATCTTCGATTCATACTACGGCAGCATTTCCTTCAGGGAAAGTGTTGAACGTACCTCTGTCCAGAGGGTGTTGCGTAGTAGTCTTGACGGCCCGGTAATTGTAACCGCGTCCACAATGCTTTGTGCAAGTTTGGTCCTGGAGCCACCTTATCGTCGCTGTTTCCGGCAATCACGAAAATGTTTGCTCTCGACCTGCATGTGGAGGATGGGCGCGCCAATTCATCTTGATTGAGAGGTTTGATAACAGATCATTTAGACGCGGTCAACGAAGAGGAGTTGACATATTGTCATCTTTCTGCCTTCTTGCCCTCTCGTTGCAATTCCTTTCATATAGCGAGATTTGCGTGAGAGAATCCTTCTCTATGTCTTGATTCTTCAGCTGCAATCCACGTCAAGGTTCAAAACTGCAAGCAGACATGTCGTACGAAGCCCGTTACATCTACGAGACTCTCATGTACGACTCCGTGCTTCATTGGCCCATCTACTATCCCACCTACACAGACGATGAAGGACTGGTCCCTCCCTCAACGACAGGCGTGGCTGCTCCCTCCCCTCGACCATCCTTGCTCCATCGCCTACGTCGTCCGCGCCGACGTACCCCTTCTGCGGTAACCCCACCTCGCTCTTCTCTCAGGACGCGAGGCAGAGGTGGTGAATGGCGCATTGGTTTGAGTCCTTCTTTACTGTAATGCATGCCAATGAGATTACTGTTACCCCAATATTGTAACGTCGCGTCATGCGCATGAATGGTAGAGGGCCATGCGTCCCTCCGTTCTTCCAAACTCCACCCTGACACTTACTCTCACGCTTACTGAAGCAGTGGACGCACTCAAAGCTGTGACATCGAAATATTCCCTCTTCGCAGCACAGAGCGTTCAAGCACATCCCCCTCTAACAATCGGCTGGCAATACAACGTTCCACGAATGAAACATTCTCCACTGGCCTGCACAGATGAAAATACGAACTTGCCGTGATTGTCTCTATTTGTCAAGCTGTCTGTGCCAATATCTCCATCTCCCAACAAGTTGCACGTAGCAGGAATGTTCGGGTTGCCGCCTGAGCCGTTTGAATGAAGGACTTCAGATCTTCGATTCATGGTACAGCAGCATTTCCTTCAGGGAAAGTGTTGAACTTACCTCTGTCTAGAGGGTGTTGTGCTGGATTGTAGTACCTAGCCAGAGCACCCCCCTTTTTCGGAATCGTCGTGCAAGTATCGGGGACGTACAAACCGTCCACAATCCCAACAATGTTCGCACCACGAAAATATGTCCCTGCGATAATGGTTTCGTGGCGTTGGAGGGATATTCGGCGCTCGTTGTTGGAGCGTCTGAGGACGATTGCTGGAGGCTTGTGGACGCGTCGGGGAGACGTTGGAGGACCGTGGGAGGAGCGTTTGGGCAGTATTGGAAAACTATTTTGGATTGATTTGTGGACGGTGTTTTGGAAGCGTTGCGGAGTGGTTGTTTCATGATTGTGGAACGAGCGGTCTGGTGTCTGTTAAGCGTTACAGTGTAATTGCACAATCATCTTCAAAGTAGATTCCTATGCTTCTTCGCACGCAACTCATTGTGGAACTCTCATACTATTGCATACATTATAAGGTACCACAGCCTTCGAGCCCCATCTCTTCCCCTCCTTCGCCGTCCAGCTTCATTCTTCCCGTCCCCTTCCCCCGATCCTCTTCATCGCTGATCGCTGATCACTCGCTCTTACTCCTCTTCCCACTTGTTCGCCTTCGCCTTCACTCCTCATCTTCCCTCGGCCTCGTTCTTCCTCTCCCGTTCAAGTTGCACCATACGAAGCTCCCGTCTTTCGTCGATTGATCTCGTACTTCATTGCTCATTGTGCTGCCTAAATACAAACATGATTAGTGCGTTCTGCAGATTGAATCTCACCTAGTCTGATATTAGGGCTGTTTCTCTGCCTTGAAAGATCTGGTAACCCCATTTAACGAGAAACGGGGAGCGAAAGTGGTTGAGAAACTGTTCCAGGTCGTTGTGTGGACCTAAGTCAGTGATAAACAAGATTTTCAAACAGATACAGATGCAAAGGCTTAGCATATGAATGAAAAAGGTTCGTCCAGTGATCATGTCTCACAGATAATCCATCAACAAGGTCAAATGGGTATTGAGAAGGACTGCTGACGCGCGCGTGTCATTGACTGAGATCACAGAGCAGGAAGTAGTAAGTCGTTGGTTCCAAGCTCCGAACTGGAGAGTGACGCGTTTTTGGCAGCAGAACAGTTCTCTGCGATACAATATTGTTCAACGCAGTGAATGGATGCGACACTTGGACACAAATCAATGATCCATCGAAGTCTCCATGCCACCCTCCCTTCGCTGATTTAGAAACGACAGACGCACCTTTTTGCCCAATTCCATCTTCCATAACCAAGATAAAACATTCCCACATAACATAAGGATTATTCCTCTCCCGGTAAAAGTCGAAACCGAAGTCGAATTACTCAAAATCGTCGAATAAACTGTCCCCAAACGTGAGAATTCGGTGACCAGGAGTAAAAAGCGCGTCCAAAGCGGAAAAACCGTCCTTAAACTAACTTCCCTTATCCCTGGAGCAACAGAAGATGTTTGACACGCGTAGGAAAGGCGATAGCCGCCAAATTGTCGAGTTTGTCATTTCCGCCTTGTTAGTTTGTCGTCTGAGGACGCACAGCAAGTTCCGTGAGAACAGGAATCTGAATACTACGCTGATTGAACGGTCCCTCTCCCTTCCCATAAATGAGCGGAGGCAGAACGATCTGTATCCTGGCTCCACTTCCTCCGTTTCGATTGTGGCATCACATCTCCGACGGCCTGAAGCAGTAACTACGCAAGTTTGTCAACTGGCGAGGGAGTGTACGAGGGAATGCAGAAATCAGGTACCTTTTTTTATTTGCTTGCATGAAGCGGTTGAAGGAGAGTCCTTGACTTACTGTGGACTGGGTATCTGTGTGGCGGCAATCGTTTATAAGTAGTTGAAAGCTCGTGGGAAGGGTATACCCTTCTGTGCTGCACCTCCCCACCTCTTTTTGCGACGGATTCAACCACAAATTCAGAATGTTAAACGACCTGAAGAGCTTGGAGAGGTTTCCAGAAGGTGTAGTATACTCGTGACTAAAGGTATGTATTTCATCTCGATTGAAGGATAATGGGTGGTTTTAGTCGCACGTCAGTGCGTCATTGCCATTGCAGTGTTCTGATGCCCAATGGCTCGCAATGGACTGGCGATCCATGGCCAACTCCTCTAGTGCTATCTCAGTCACAATGCTAAGAGCAGCCGCCTTGAGGTTGCGATTGGACGCCGCTCTCAATTTTTCTGTATCCTTTTATTGTAACCTTGACTAATTTGTATGTTTACCTTGGAACAGCTTCCACCTCTTTCTTCGCATGGCTCCCTTCCTGTTTATGTCCGACACCATTCCTCTTCCCAGCAGTGTGCGTACTCCTTCCCTTACCTTGCTGTTTATTCTCACTTATCATTACATAGCGTGTCCGCTTGGCAGCTTCTGTGTTCTAGCCATGCCTTCCACCCTTTGCCGCCTACCGTTACTGTCGAATGGCAGCCACAACAACGCCTGTGTTCACTGCGTCGTCTGCGCGAGGGAATCCGTAACCACATCGCAACCCGTCACTCTTCTAAATAACACAGCATAAATTGCAGCAGTGGGGTTGGTGGAGGCGAGAGGAGGGATGGAGGGTCTGGGTCTGGCCCACCAGGCAACCGTGGAGAGGGAGGAGGAACAGTGCAGTTCGCTCTGGGCTGCGAAAGAACTAGCAAACTGCAATAAATGAAAAGGAACATGAAGGGAATGCATACAAAATGGGTCTTAATAATAAAAAATTGATGAACCATGCTGCTTCATGCTGTTCCAGACGCAAACACACCTCAAGCATGGCCATCCAACCACCATTCAACCATGGCAGAGATGTTGACGACAGTTGTCCATTATTGAAATGGTTCCGCATTTCCCAATGATCCAGCGACGGTTGAGAAATGCAGTCCCAACACTGTCAAAACCATTGGCAACGCCTCAAAATGCGCCCGCATTCGCAACGATTGTGCAATGCGTCACCCACAGTTTCAAAATGCGATGCCAGTTGCTTCCCAACCACCAGCACTCAGGTCGGGATTTTTCAGGGTTGCAGGACCATTCTCAAGGTTGGGCTTGGAGACAATCATTGTGTGAGGGGTGACTATGATTGCAGGATGATGCTGAAAAAAGGGGGTGGTCTAGCTAGGTAGTCTTGACGGCCCGGCAATTGTAACCAGGGCACCTCCGCCGCGTCCACAATGCTTTGTGCAAGTTTGGTCCTGGAGCCACCTTATCGTCGCTGTTTCCAGCAATCACGAAAATGTTTGCTCTCGACCTGCATGTGGAGGATGGGCGCCAATTCATCTTGATTGAGAGGTTTGATAACAGATCATTTAGACGCGGTCAACGAAGAGGAGTTGACATATTGTCATCTTTCTGCCTTCTTGCCCTCTCGTTGCAATTCCTTTCATATAACGAGATTTGCGTGAGAGAATCCTTCTCTATGTCTTGATTCTTCAGCTGCAATCCACGTCAAGGTTCAAAACTGCAAGCAGACATGTCGTACGAAGCCCGTTACATCTACGAGACTCTCATGTACGACTCCGTGCTTCATTGGCCCATCTACTATCCCACCTACACAGACGATGAAGGACTGGTCCCTCCCTCAACGACAGGCGTGGCTGCTCCCTCCCCTCGACCATCCTTGCTCCATCGCCTACGTCGTCCGCGCCGACGTACGCCTTCTGCGGCAACCGCACCTCGCTCTTCTCTCAGGACGCGAGGCAGAGGTGGTGAATGGCGCATTGGTGATTTTGGATATTGCGGCAATGGCACCTTTCGATTTTCGCGAAACGTTGAGGACTTCTTGAGCGCGGACGACACGCCGCTCAACTATTCTCTGAGAGGTTCACCCTGGTGTTGCCAGTTTCCTGTTCAGAAGTGGAGGTTCGGCTCCAGTACAGTTGGGATAAATGCTACCTCCCCAGTGTGCGTTGCCTCTCTTTGCCCCTTTGGCTGTCTTACAGGTGTCAATAGTTCCATGGGTCCTGCTCCTAGCTTTGAGCTGCAGTACTACAATCAATCCCAACACGCAGCTATCTTAGCCACAAAGTCGAACCCGCTTCGCTTCGCCGTCACACACCAGCCGCTTGCAGTTCGATACTTCAAACAATACTACAAGACGGTGCTCGAGGATGATTTACGGGCCGAATTCCGTTTTGAGGAGGAGAAGAATCTGTGCATGATCACCGGTGTCATCAAATCACAGGATTGGCTTCATGCCGTGTTTCATCAGTCTGGGAGTAGCTTTGGTCTTAACGTAGGAGTTCAACCTGCCGGCTTCCAGCTACGTCGTGATTATGGTAATATCTCAGGACCATCGGTGTTGACTGGACCCACCACGCATAAACCACGTTCGTTTACAGTATGAACGCTCAAAAATCGTGCTCTTACCCATGTCGCAGGGAAAGGAGTCTTCTCGATCCCCAGAAGCCTTCCCAAGGAGAATGGCCTCGAAGTCGGGGATCAAACATTGTTTATTAGCAGAATCACTTTCAAGGGTAGACTGATACATCGCTTGCTGAAAGCAGGCGGCTCGAGACCACCATCTCCATCGGAGAGACCTCCAGAGGAAGGCGTCGATGAAGTTTCTTGCGATGAGTCTACTGAAAGGCTGGTATGTGTCTCTTTTTAATTGCATCTAGTGCCACACTGATTTCTAGTAGTTTCCCGACCCGCTAGACGTTCTTCTTGAGGCCATGTTGACGGTGCTGACTTCTTTCCAACCAAGCGCATGCACTCATGACCTCCTACAGTTGCGTCCCGATGCTGAAGCTGCTATTGCTTCTGACAACGATTTGGGTGCTCTTTGTCAAAAGGTATGCAGCTGTACAATGATATTCAGTTCTCGATGCGAGTACCAGGCTCTCTGGAACTTCCAATATATAGAATGGACAACTCAGAAAGCGATTGAGCTGCTTCAAACTTGTGCTGAGTGCATCGAAGAGGAAGAGCAAGGTAATGTGCCACCTCGCCCAATTTGAAGGGTAATTCTGATATGCCTTTGTAGTCCTGACCCTGAACTTCTCCAACGAATTAGCAGATGTCACAATGGATATATCACTAGGGGAAGACTTTCAATACCTACAACCTTCCATTCATAGTATCCCATTCGTCAATTCTCCAGCCTTCAACGAATCGCTCCGGTTTCCATCCTTCTTGGATGACGATGCTATCGACACTGAGAGCAACTGTTCCTACCGTGAGGTGCATCATGAAGAAGACAGTAAACACCCATGCAGGAAACGGAAGACAAATTACGGAGCTCACCGTCGACCCCCATCTACTGTCCTCCCTGAGGGAACACATGAACGAAAGGGACCGACGGAGGGAGAGCTGAATGGCTCCCATGCGACAACGTTCGACCTCGTTACATGGCCCAAACCTGGAAACAATGCTGAACCAAGAACTCTATTCTTCTTCGAAGGAGTTGACGGCCCTGTGTGCCATGACTATTTTCAGCTAAAGGCGTAAGTTTTCGGGCTCCATCAGATAATAAGGCTGACTGTGAAACACAGCAAAGGTAACATCCTGGAAGCATCGGTATTCTTCGATACGAGAACGTATAATGTCGTACACAACTCTGATGGGAAGGAGATTCTGCCCTCGTTAAAGTCGAAACCCCACATCTGGCTGCAAGGTACTGCTCTCATAAGCTGTCTCTGATGAAGGGTAATGTTGAGAACAGCCCAAAAATGTGCATCCCCTTGCAGCTGGAGATTCAAAGGAAAGCAGGATTCTGAAAGTACGCATTTAATGTCTACCTCGAGCGAAAGCGAAACTAAGCCATCGAGCAGTTTTTGATCACGTCTTGACTTGCAAGTTCAGAAACACTAATGACCCACTGAATAAATTGTGTACGGTATGGAAGGCACAAAGGATCAGAAGTTGAACGTGGAATGGGCTAATGAAATTGTTTTCGCGATTGTATTCTACCACATCTGCAATCACTATTGGAGTAGGTCCTAAAGGCAGGATGCTTGATTATCTGCATTGAAACTGTGAAGTGAAATCCAAGACGTTGACTTGAGGCTTGATGGTGATCTCACTCGTGCATCTCCTGTTTGTGTGTCTTCCGGTCCCACAACAAACTGTTGGCTGATCAAGATGCAATAAGAGGACAGAGCTCCTAGTAACACATCAGCACGATCTGACCAACGTAACCCGGAAAACGTCAATTCCCCTTCATGCACTATTCAAAAGTGCTAGATCTCAAGTTTTCCTACAGGATACCTTCAGACAGTGCTGACTATGGGCTACAACGAAGGCGCTGTTCACACGGTCCAAACTGTCCGTACTCTTGATGGGTTTCCTTTTTTACATATAACCCGCACGAGATACTCGAGAAAGAATTCGCTCTCCCTGCCTTCGACGTCAGCACATTTTCTGCATCCCCTGCTTTCGAGCTTCGAAACTGCAATGGTCATGAATACAATGGGAAGAAACTTTCACTTCTGGGACAAACTTGACTCCCCAGCGAGTGATGAATATTTTCTCCTACATAGGTGAGTTTGGATCCCATTACCTCATGCTTTGCGCTGAATGAGACATAGTAAGGGTCAAATCCAGGAAAACTTCGTGTATTTCCAACCTGGAACGTATCACGTCGTTCTCGACTCCAGCGGCAAGGAGATTCTGCCGTCACCGGAGTTCGCAAGCGCCAACCACAAGCTGTGGTTGCAAGGTACTGTTCTAACACACTGTCTGACCGAGGACTAACGTTGCGACCAGGTCAACAATGTCCATCCCCTTGCACTTGGATATTCAAAGGAAAGCAGGCTCATGAAAGTACGTATTTGACGTCTACCTCGAGGGAAACTCAGCCACCGAGCACAGTTATTCTGCACGTCTCGACTTGTAAGTTCAGAAATTACAGTGATCCCTTGAAGAAATTGTGTACCCTATGGAGGGCCAAGAGATCCAGAAATTGAATCCAATTGGGTCTGTTGTTCTTGATACATTGTAATGCAATCACATTTTGGATGTAATCGGCACAATTCAGAATACGTCCTTCTTAGCGGGGAGGGTAGCTCCGGTACGTCCCAAACACGATTTCATCTGTCGCCGAGAAATTGAACGTCTCGACTTCGAAGTTGTGTAGTGAAAGCCTAGACTTCGCGCTCTGTGACCTCCTGTTGACCAGCCTGCCTTCTGTTCGTGCCCCGTGGCTGACTAAGATGTACTATTTCTCTCAGATGGACAGAACCACTTGATGGCAACGTCAACGTTCGCATCAGCATCTCGCCAACACCTTCCAGCAAGGCGACAGAAAGTTGTTGGTGCCGTTCATTCATGCGCAAGTCTTATTGGAGACTTTACTTAGACGACGAGATACGTTTAGAGGACTCTTTCGCGCCGAGGCCATCCAAACTCTCCATCTTGGATGCGTTTCTCTTCTGCATATATAGCGCACGAGATGCCGGAGAGGAAATTCGCGTTCCCTGTCTTCCAGGTCTGGGCTTTGCATCGCTACCTCCGAGCTTCGAAACTGCAACCCTCATGAATAGGAACGCAAGAAACTTTTACTTCTTCAAGGAACTTGACTTCCCAGCGAGCGATGAGTATTTTCTCCTAAAAGCGTAAGTTTTGTCCCATTACCGCATACTCTAAGCTGACTGAGACAGGACGGGTCTCACACTGGAAGATGCCGTGTTCTTCCCTCCTGGAACTTATAAAATTGTTCTGGACTCCAGCGGGAAGGAGATTCTGCCTTCCATAGATTCCACTCCCAAACTATGGCTGCAGTGTACTGTTCGGATGACGTGTCTCTGAGGGGGACTAATCATCTGAGTAGGTCAGGAATGCCCATCCCCTTGCTCTTGGAGATTTGGCGGAAAGAATCCTGACGAAAGTACGCGTTTAACATCCTCCTCGAGCCAAACTCAGCCATAGAATACAGTTTTCCGTCATGTATCCACTTGTCAATTCAGAAGTCCCCAGGATCCCTTGAGGAAGTTGTGTCTACTTTGGAAGGGAAGAAGGTCCAGGTGAACATGCACAAATGGCTTACTATTCACAAAGGCTTGAATCATGATGCTTCTGAGGGTTTGACTGCTGAATTAGCGAAGCTGCCAGCAATGGATACTTAGTAACTGGAACGCCTACTAAATAAGAGTTGGAGTAAGTATATAATGACATTGTTGCCTATCACATTTCGTCGAGTCAACGTCGAGAGCCCAACTGGAAGAAAGCTAACATCAGGTTCAGTCAAAGGGCGGAAAAGCCGCAGCAGATGGAGACGAAGCAGAGCTTCATCCAGGAAGGAATGAGTTCGCTTCCCCTTCATGATTCCGATTTCCAAGTGCTCAATGTGAAGTTTTCCTGCGGGATACGTTCAGACGATGTTGCGTACGGGTGTGGTACCGCGTTCACACCGTCAGTCTGGGATATGTTTTGCGTTTTGCATATAACCCTCACCAGATGTTGGGGAGGGAAGTCCCTCTCTAAGTCTGCAAAACCTCAGTTCCAAGCTTGAACCAGCAACTTGAACCGTCGTGCATGTCATGTCTTACGAACCTCACCATATCTATGAAACCCTCATGTACGACTCGTTGCTCCACTGGCCCATCTACAACCCGTCCTACACTGAAGATGATCCAGTCGGGCCACCGCCAATAAGCGGAAATCCCCCAATCTCCACACCTGGGACTGGGACATCAGGGATCTCTGCTAGCACGGCTGATCGTCGCTCCTCTACCCAAGAAGAAAACCGTGATTCATGTCCTTCAACTACGACCTCAAATGCCCCTTTCGCGCAAGATCCGTCTATCATTGTGGAGGATTCAGGTACTATGATTCCTCATTCCTTGCTTTCACTTACTGAAGTCATTCTTCTGCCGTGATTTCCACATGACACAGGTGTTGCTAGTCCGGTCATTCAACCGTATTTTGGTAGTCGCTTAGGGAGTAGTTCTTTCGCCCGTTGGCTCCTAGGTACTACTCCGTCGCTTGCCCCACCTCCTCGTACTTCAGGCAGAAGTCAAGGCCGAGGTGGTGAATGGCGCATTGGAGATTTCGGATACTGCGCCAACGGCACCTTCAAATTTTCGCGAAACGTGGAGGACTTCTTATGCCCAGACGACCCTCCGCTGAGCTATTCCCCAAGAGGCGCCGCCTGGTGCTACCAGATGCCGCTCCAGAGAGGTAAATTTGGCTCTGCGACCATTAAGATCAACGCTTCTTCCCCACCGTGCATTGCCCATCTCCGCTACTTCAAGTGTTACTAAAAGGTGTTACAGCCCGATCAACCCTTCCCTTAGTTTTGAACTCCAATATTGCAATCAGTCCCAGCATGCTGCAGTCCTCGCCACTAAATCAAATCCCCTTCGTTTCGCCGTCACTCATCAGCCGCTTGCGGTTCGATACTTCAAACAATACTACAAGACGGTGCTCGAAGACGATTTACGCACGGAATTTCGCTTTGAAGAGGAGAAAAATTTGTGCCTGATCACGGGGGTCATTAAATCACGCGACTGGCTCCATGCCGTGTTTCATCAGTCTGGGAGTAGCTTTGGTCTTAATGTGCGGGTTCAACCTGCCGGGTTCGAGTTAAGTCGTGATTATGGCAATATCTCAGGACCATCCGTGTTGACTGGACCTACCACGCATGAACCACGTTCGTTTGCAGTACGCAGCTCCGGAAGCTTGTTCTGACCAAGTCGCAGGGAACGGAATCTTCTCTATTCCCAAGAGCCTTCCGAGCAATCCTGGCCTCAAAGTCGGGGATCAATCAATGTTTAGTGGGATGAACGCTCAAAAATCGTCTTCTTATCGCGTCACAGGGAAAGGAGTCTTCTCGATTCCCAGAAACCTTCCCAAGGAGAATGGCCTCGAAGTTGGGGATCAAACATTGTTTATTAGCAGAGTCACTTTCAAGGGTAGACTGTTACCTCGCTTGCTAAAAGCCGGTGGCTCAAGACCACCATCGCCATCCGAAAGATCTCGAGATAAAAGCGTAGATGAAATTTGCACAGATGAATCAAGGGAAAGACCGGTGCGTGCCACTTCATTCAGTCCTTGCGATTCCATTAATTCTTATTAGGTTCCAGATCCTCTTGACGTTCTTCTTGACGCTATGTTGATAGTCTGTAGTTCTGTTCAGAAAGCTTCCTTCCACTCATGAATCCCAACAGTTGCGTCCTGATGCCGAAGTTGCTATTGCCTCGGACAACGACGTGCATTCTCTCTGTCGAAAGGTATGTTGCCTGCACAATGATATCATGGTGACTGATGCGAGTGGTAGGCTCTTTGGACCTTTGAATATGAGGAATGGACAATTCAAAAAGCGATGGAGCTGCTACAATCGTGCGCTGACTGCATGGAAAAGGAAGACCAAGGTGATCTCACTCCCTTCCACTTACTTGAATGAGTGATAATGTTTGTTCTTTGTAGTACTGACCTTGAACTTCCCCATCGAATCACCACGCGGGGAAGAGTTATTGGACGAGAACTCGGAACAGGATACGAAGCAGATAATTGACACCGCTATGCACAGTTCGGGCCCATCGACATTTCCTGACACACAGCAAGGACCCGACAGTCCATGGTTGACGTGGGATTTCTCTTTTATTCTATGAGAAGCGCAAAGTTTGATAGCTTCGTTGATAGACCCACGGTTCGTCACAACGTTGGCGGGTACACCTCCTTCGACACGCGAGGACGGAGCCAGCTTGGTGAGGATGCTCAGGTTTCTTTGCACAGAATCAATACAGTGACATGCCTCCACATGATACGTGATGCCTCGAAGTAGAAGAGCGCTTACGGCAATTAAGCGAAATCATCGGATATCCTATTGAGCGACAGAACGACCACCTGTGGATCACCGCAATCACACATCGAAGTTATTCTGAAGCTGAACGCTCAAACGGAGGGCTTGCACGGTACGATCTTTGCGTGAGTGAGAAGCTATCCGCTAACTCAAATCGTCTACAGTCTGGGTGATTTGGCAATGAAAACGGTTCAAACGGCGGTTTGTATTGATTCCACGACAATTGAAACACTCATTCTTTGTAGGTCCTTCACCGTGCCGGCCTGGGTGACGATGGGAGTGCGTCTCTCAACTTCTTTCTCACCATTTTGTAATGGGTTAATTACAGAAACACATGTTGAAACCATCCAGGGCCGCCTGAGTCAGGCTCCCCTAGCGTCAGCATGTATGAGGTACAAGCTCGATGAACTCGCATATTATCGTCATATGCCAACTTTGCCGCCACGTTTATGTGCAGATTTGGTCCAGGCTATCATTGGGGCCGTGTACCTCGATGTGGGCTCCTCCTAGTCTGAATAACGATGCTAAACGGAGAGATAGTGTGTTGCTCATAACTGCAACCCCATGGAAATGGTTGAGGCCGTCATGGATAATCTGGATCTTCTTTTCGACCCCTCTCGATCTCACCAAGAGCAAGACGCAGCAACTACTAGCGATCAAGGATACGACAAGCCAAGTAGCAACCAAATTGGGAGCATTGAAGTTTTCTACAAGCCGAGCAGCGACTACAAATATCACTAATCTCAATTACATGGAGGAGGCAAGCTTTCACTTCAGCGATTGGATTGAAAGGGTTATGTTCCTGAGACCTGTTATCAATTATCAGTCGCATAGATGTCGGTTTCTATTCAACTGCTCTCTGTCATACTGGTTACTTACTTCTCACTTCGGGTTCATGGTTTTTTCATCGCGTTCTGTTTCACTCAAATAGCTCAGCGATATTGACATCCTCTCGTCGCTTGGAACCATTTCTGAGATATAATTGGTATACGTCCGATGTACATTTCAGGTCACGTCTGTTCGTGACTTAAATGACATCTGTTGTGATTTCCATCTGCTAGCCCCAGTTGTTTCAGCACTGTAAAATTTAAATAAGAACCCTTCTAGACTTCCCCGCTTGTTACACCAAATAGTGACACTTTCGGTCCCAAAAGATGCCTTCAAGGCAGCTAACGATGAACTTATGATCACATTGAGAATTACTACCGTACTACGAACGCTGAGAATCACGTGAATTTGAAAAACAGCACGAAGAAGGGAAGAATGCGAGAGCCGGCGAGACGAGTTGGAAACTGTTCATGACTATAACATGCGACCGAGTCTCATAGATAGCCTCATCTACAGTCGCTGTACGCCACTGAACAAGAAGAAAAGTGGGCGGAAAAGCGGGATCGACGGTTGCAGGATAGCAAGGGTCGGCGAAGCTGGTGACGAGGGTATCTGGAAGGAGAGTTGTGAGTGGAGATGGTAGGTGTCGCTGCATAGCAGTTGGGGTCCTACACTGATTTTCTGGATAGAAGCACTATAAGAATGCATACAACCTCCGAGGGTTAGTGTTTTCCCCATTGTCTCCTTATGAACATGAACTTTCGCTAGTGATCACCTTCATAATTCTCTCACGATATATCTCATCTCATGAATATTACTCTTTGTTTGAAGTAGATGCTGACGATGTGGTGTGGAACAGGTTGACGACAGCCATTGGCAATCAGATCGATAAATCCAAAACTCGCCCTAGCTTTTACCTCTACATATACCCCAAATACTTTCGGATAGAGCACTATGTATGTCCTTCCCGCTCCTTTTTGTTCCATGTGCTTGTTTTTCTGTACTGTGATGCTTCTTCTCCACCGTTCAGACCGCAATGATATTTCACCATGCATCTGTGACCATTTATCACTATAGAGTATTGAAAACGGGGTGGCAATGCTGACTGGATTCAAGGTGGGAGATCAGAAATACGATTCTCCCCACCTCATGAAGGACGGGCCAATGAAGGTGTGTCTTCCCTCTTGTCTTGGGCACGGATGCTGACGCTAATGCATGGACAGCAACTGATCCAAGACATCAGAAACCAAGTAATCTCTCCCGCCTTCGTCCCGCTTCTCGACGCCATGGGTATCAACTTCTATGACGGTTGTCTGCTAGTAGAGATAGTGCAAGACCTCGACTCTTCGTCACCCTCCACCTCTTCTTCCTCCCTTGATGATCCCTCGTCCTCCCATCCAAACGAAGCAGAATCCGAACAACTGCCCACCCTGTCTAGCGTAGACGGAAACTCCCATCCGCCACCGACGACAGCGGCAGGCAGAAGTAGACCTCAGCCCCGACCGCTCCCAAAGGACAGATTCATCCGGCTCCCGCCACCGTCCAAGCCCCTCGCCTCCACTTCAGCTTCCGACCATCCCGTCACTGTCAATGCGCTCACGACAGGAGGAGCAGCACCCTCCGCCCCTCCGAAGCAGAAACGGGAACGGGTCCTCGTCTCCACCTCCTCCCTGACACTGCATCAAGACCTCACGCGTCTCCTCTCCGATCCAGAGATGGCGCATAGCCTCTCCGGTAACGGCAATGCGGCGACAATGGACAATAGTCTGCTGTCGCTCGAGATCGAGAAGGCCATCTTGAACTTGACCTCCACGCCGGTGTGTTTGGATCCGGATCCTAGCCTGGCGAGGGCGGCGAATTGGGCGTTAGGAAGGTCGAAGTGGAAGGAAGAGGAAGGGGTGGAGGGAGAGCGGAGAGTGGGGAAGGGAAAGGCTAAGAAGAGGAGGAGGATGGAGGAGGCGGAGAGAAGGGCGGAGAAGAGGCGGAGAGGGGAGGATGGGGAGGAGGAGGAAGAGAAGTATCAGTGCGTTCTTGTTCTTCTCTCCCATGCATTCTCCTGGCATTTCCATGTGAGATTGGAAGGACTGAGCGTCAGATGGGGTCAACAGATGGGCCTTCCTGAACGCTATCATGGCTTCCGACGTGCGCGAGAAGCTCAAAGCAGCGAAAGAGCACCCGAAGCCCTTCATGCCATCCGCAGCGCAGTCAGCCCAATCTCATCCCTCTACCACCACAAATGGAGCATCCGCCCCTCCCTCTGCCGCGCTCCCCTCCGCCCCACTCGCAGCCGCGCCGCCCTCCACTTCATCTCCCAAACCTATTCCTCGGCCACCAACACGTCCTCAGACCTCTACACTTCCTCAATCCGGACATCCCACACCTTCACTCTCTCAAAGCACTTTACACTTGCCCATCGCCTCTTCTAATGCAGCTCCGACTAACACCGCTGTTAATGGCGTGGCGGTGAAGCCTCCCCCGTCCATCTCCCTGGCTGGTCTCCGTGCGCCACCATCCATCTTCAAAAACGCCTCCGGCGCTCCTTCCATAAACTTGCAGAATCCTTCTGAATCTATCCCAAAACTCGAGGCACTGTTGGCGACTGCGGAGAAGGGGAGCGAAGGATGGAAGAACGTGGAGAAGATGTTGAGCCAAATGAGGCTCGCGTTGGCCCAGCAGCAACAAAGACAGAGGATGGCCCAGGCCGCCGCTCAGGCTCAAGCTCAGGCTCAGGCTCAACAGGCGAGGATGGCTGGTACACCTGGAGGTGTAGGAGTGAACACAGCAGGAGGGGCGGGAGGTGGAGCGAATCGATCACTACAGGCTAGCTTGGCGGCGCTCCAAAGCTCTAATCCAGCTCTAGCAGCACAGTTGGCCTCAAATCCGCAACAGTTGGCCGCGCTCCAGGACAGGTCGAACAGACAGCATCAGATTGGAACGGTCATTAATGCCTTCCGTGCCTCGAATCCACAGGTGTTCTCTCAAATGATGACCCAAGCAAATGGAGACATGACTGCGTTATGGAGGCTTGTCAGTCAACATCAAATGAGAGTCATGAGACAGAACGCCGCTAATGCCGCTGCCGCTGGTGGAGCGGGAGGGGGATCGACGCCTGGACCGGGACCTGGACCTGCTGGAATGGGAGGGATCACCGTTGGGCAACAGAGCGTACAGAATCTTTTAAGAGCTCAGTTGCATCAACAACAACATCAACAGCAACAGCAAGGGAGGATGGGGATGGGGAATGGGATGGGAGGACAGATGGGCGGCTTCTTCAGACCACCAAATTAACCGTTGTCGCTCTCGCTTCAACGGCTATCGATGATCCGGATGTTCGGAATGGAGCTTGGTCTCTTCGAGAAAATCTGGTCCTTCTGAATATACCACCTATCACGTTACTAACCCGCTCCTACTTGTCTCTACGATTACAACATGATCACTCCCTCATCACAAATACCCTAATAGATGACGAATTGGGCTTGCCTTTGGATTCTGCTTTCCGAGAGGGGGAAATATGGGTTCTTGTTGTCTCTAATGTTTCTAAGTCATCTCCCGGCTTTGTTTTGATTCTGCTTTGAAAATGTTTCTTGGAATGCCTAGTGTGAACGCTCGCTATGTCATGACGGTCTTCTAAATCCTGGCAGCACAGTCACCGAAGAAATCTCTCCTAATGAGGCTTAGAGTAAGAAGAAAGAGCACTTGGCTTGTACTTGCTACTGTCGCAACATTGATTACCTTATTATAGGGGGAACCAGCAGAAAGATGCTGTCTCAGACTGGGAATTCTTGGCCTCAGTTGGTGAAAGACCAGCATCGTTTCCATTGAAATAATCGCGCAACATTACTCAAAGATAATCTGCACAGCCCAATTGGCATTCCCATCACAATTTGCATCCTGGTCGACAACGCGAATAACCGCTCGATCATATGGCACTTCTTCGCCAGGTATCCCAACGGAGGCGAATCCGGGACCCAGCGCGCTGTCGCTCTCTGACGGTACACCAGTAGGGAGGACAGTGAGTTCGTTATGCACCTGAGGAATAGGTTCACAGGTTGTACGATGCTGCGCCATCAAATTATAGAACCTCCTTGGCAGGACAGAATGAGAACGTACGATGGTTGTGAATTTCACATTTTGAGTTCCAGCAGGGATCTTGATCAGTTCAGATATTTGACAGTACACGGTGCCATTTGTGAGAGGAATTCTTTGGATGGTTGGTATGTGAGAGGACGGGCAAGAGGTTTGTGCTGATGCCAGTCCGGCTCCTAAGAGGAGGAGAGAGAAAGAAGCCTTCATCTGTCTATATGGCGAGGTGGTTGGAGTTCGTTGCTGATTTTGAGGAGTAGATATAGTAGTGAGTTCACTCCACTGATAAAGTCTCGCACAAGCCTCCCATCCGCTAGTTATCCCGCTTCGCGCTGCTCATTCAATTGGCCAGGAGAACGAAGGATGTTTCCTGTTGCCCCTGATTCGCCCTACTATACAGCTTAGATATTGTACACGTACGCATCTGTTACAAGCACCATTGCCAGAAGGTTTTCTAAGCATTCCGAGGGGTTATGTCGCGGAATGTGCGAAGTTACGACCGGGTAGTCTACTTCTTGAGCTTCGACGCAATTGCAATGGTTGGAGGAGGTGGAGTCTTCACCCCACACTACATGTGCATCGTAATACTAGTGCCTCAGCATTCGGTCCTAAGGAGTGAATGAAATTTCTGAACTTTTCACCTGTCAGTGCCGCAGAACAACATCTTTAAAAGGGATTGCTTCAGCTCTCCTTTCGTTTCCACAAGCTTGCATCATGTTGGCTCTCCATGTTGTTACCCTCCTCGCTTGCATCACATCCGCTATTGAAAGAGCTCAAGGAGCAAGAGTGACGCGTCAATCCGAAATGGACTGCCCTAATTCTTTCCCCATCGAAGATGTCGTGAACGACCCAACTCCAATTAACGGATTCTGCGGTTTCAGCAACTACATTCCTTATCCTGTAAATGCTGTCGGAGCAACATTTCGCACTCTCGTAAGCTCTTTCAATTCTGACCTCACATCTCATACTCATTCCTCCTGTAGGATTCAGAAACCTGCGACGGGATCGACAATGTTACCAATATTCTGAGCATCGAGCTCCCCGCGGAATCTTTGGCTGAGCGGCATGTTATCAGCGGACCAGGTCAAACGGCTACCCTCAGCGCAGCCTCTAGCAAGGTTGACAGGTCGAAAGTTTCACTGTTTGCGGGAGTGTTTGAAGGGGTGGACGTCTGTGGGAGGATAGATTTTTGGAAAGCACAAATATCCTTCCGGTTCTAGGCCGGAGAAGAACACATTTTCATCTTATTATTGTGCAGTAGTGACAGAACTGAAGAACGCATCGGGTAACAGTTTAACATCAGACAGCATAGCAATGCATCACATAGCTTGGGGCGATAGCAACGTTGAGCGTTGAGTTTTCACAACCAGCATTGCGAGTGAGATTGCAACTGTACGCAACTTTAAGCACGATACACTCCCGCCGAGCTGGACACAATATTCTTTCTCTCGAAGCATCTTTCAACGTTTGGAGCCTCTTCGACTTTCAAACACCACCATCTGCTTTGCTGAAGTCGTGATGTGTAATTTTACACACAAACAAATCTATCTCCGATGGCAAGGAAAGCTTTGATTCATCAAATCAAAGAGTATAAATCATCGTTGGTAATGACACCAAAAAGTTAGAACTTGGAATTACACTACCCCCGTTAGACACAACCACTCACCTAATTTTGTTACTACACTGACATGACGACGCCTTCGTGTAACGATGGGCCAGGCGACAATGCTCAAATCTAATCATCTATCATCCTGAGCTTTGTTAGCTTTGTTTGGTTAGAAGGCTGTGAGTGAGATGGATGGCTTGAAGCTAGAAAGATGACAATTTGGATGACTGACTATTTAGATGACTGCTTGAGCCTAGTGGGCTGCAGATGACTTTGGGTTTGTGGGACATGGTGGAACGCGACTAAAGGATATTCTGGTGCGCTTTCGCTTCGCAGGGTTATCTCGACGCGACGTTGCTTTGTCTGGCTACAAGTTACTAGTCGTCTTGCGTGCTCACGCACTGTTCAAGCAAATCGAACGTGAAAATAATTAGCTACAGTACGTCAAGGTCGATGGTGATGGGACATAGTGCATAATTGTTGTTGGTTGCCCACCGCGTCATGCCTTACAAAAACAGTCATTTGAGTCCTGATTTGAGTCGATGCATTATCTGGTGGTTGAGTGGTGGAACCCTCAAGGCGACTGGGGCACGGGAATAGCGAAAAAATAACGTACTGTATAATCTATCCTCTGTCGCTCAGAGGTCTAGTCGGTAGAGGTTTCACTTGCCACGAGTTGGTAGCAATTTGAAAGAACAAATGGAGGGCACGTGTTGGGTTCCACGTTAACTCGTCAATTATATTTGTGCCTGAATTATTAATGAAAGTTTGACCTTTTATAAGCTCTTTTGCTTGGATAAAAATTGTAGCATAAGCTTACCCGAACCGACTTCACACTCAGGATTTCATGGCTGCGACACCGCTATGCGCTGGTGGTACTATTACAAGCCCCTTCATAGTCTTTCTTAGTGCCCGTGCAATATGTGGGTCCCATAGAAGGTGGCGGTCAGGTTTTTGGCCCCTATAACGGACTCCATGAGCGCTTTTATGGCTACGACTCAGTCTTCTGGGACGCTAGCATCGTAATAGCAAATCTAGTTAAAAAGACCAGGTGTGCGGAAGGCTGAAAAGAGCAGCTTGCAAAGCCACGAATTCGAAGCGTTTCTGAACATATGAAGCCACCTTGGCGATAAGTTCTGCCTGTGGATTCTAATTCTACATCATGGAAAGAGGTTGGGTACACGAGGGGAGAAGAGAGAACCATTTCATAGGCTACTTATTCTCCTTTTGATCTTCTTAACGATAACCACAAGAAGCGGGAAGTGGTCAAATGGCAAGATTGTTCTCATAAAAATAATCGTTAGACGAGTCCAGAATACATCGTGCAAAGATTGGTATGAAAAAATGACTAGTCAGCTCCTGCATCTCATTGCAGCTCCGGTGCAATCGCTGTCATTCGTTGAACATTTTCTTAAGCAGCCGAGGAAGGTTGATGACAATAAACCAGTTCTGGAATGAATGGTTGCAGTACCTTCTCTCTTTGCCACAAAGGACGCCGCTCTGAACCAGAGTTCTCTGCTCTCCTCACACTTGGGTCATCCACGGATCTAAGAAAAACCCATCAAATTTCCATTTCTCATAATTTTGGCCATACTATCGTCACCAGGAGCTGTTCTCGGATGCACACTGTCGTTTCATGCTAACGTAATAATCTTGTCGTCTACGTGGCCCATCAACGAGCGTTCTTGTTCCAGAGCTCTGCGAATCCGTTTCGTTATTTTTGTCAGCTTGGCATCTATACTCTGACAACTTCGAGTTGCTGTCGTCAGCACCCTCCGCCTCGCATTTCTGTTAGCTTGGTTGTTCAACTTTCAACTACTGTAGCAGCGTAAACGCCTACTGCGACCTCGAATACACTGGTGTCCTTCTGAGGCTCCCGATAGAGGCGTTCTCCCTCTGGCCTTCCGAGTCTAGTCCAAAAAGCTTTCGTCCTTCGTCTCTCCTCGTTCAGTCAGATTCAGTCGTTGCAAGCTGCCGGTGTAGTTCCTTTGGCCACGAACCAAGTTGAACCCAAGGTGTTCTAAGCTCCTCTCCAGATTCGTCTTCTGCTTCTTCTCCACATTTTCGACGTTCTGACGTACAACGCTCCGTTGCAACAACACGCCTTGACCACGCCGAAATCCATCCTGATCCAACAGGAAGGACGAGGCTGGAGAAGGCTGAAATGAGTTCCAAATTGGAAGATCACGCCTTCCTATCCCCCAGGACCTTATGTACCTTCACGAACGAGTCTGTGGAGGTTTGCCTGGGGGAGTTGGAAGTCGAAAAACGAATGACAGGATTGCATTGAAGGCATTGAAGGGCTTACCTACTTCTTTGATTGCTCTTGGCAGCAGCAGCAATAGAAACAGTCCCAACTTTGCGGAAAGAAAGTGCAGATCGGGAGATCTTGGGAGATCGACACAGATCTGACCGCTGATTTGGTTCCAGAAGTCAAGCTCAGTTCTCATTATTTTTTGACGCGTTCACTTGGTGTCCATCGTCCATCACACCCTCAATACGTCCCCCTTTAATACCCCTTTCTCCACAACATCATCCTCAGCGCTTACCACTGACAGGAATGCAGCAGAGATGGATTTCTTACCTCCTCTCCTCCTTCAGAACCCGTCAGCAAGGTCGCCGTTGGAGATCGATTACGTTCACACCTTGACTCTGACCGCAACCCTCGCCGTGGCGCTTTGGGATTGGGGAAGCAACTTTGGCAGGGAGAGGAGGTGGATTTGGGATGGGAAGGGTGCTATGAGAGCTACCGTGTTGGGGAGTCGGTGAGTGATCTCTGTTTCGTTTCGCAGGACGAAAGAGAACGGAATGTGTTCTGAGCAATAGAGGAAAGGGGAAATCCTTGCTTTGAAAATCTAGTGCTTTTCTCTATTCTACAGTTGGGCATGTAGAGGCTTGAGAAGAGGACCAGCCCTGTTCTTCACGGTTCTCCTTTACGTCATCCCTCCGGAGCAGTAAACCACTTCTTCTTTCCACGTCCATTATACCGTCTATTGCTCGTTGCGTGGCCATAACAGTTGAAAACACCCATATGCGGCCGCTAACATGAATTGACAGCTACACCTGCCTCGTCGTCATCTTTCTCTATACAATCTTCTTCGTGATCTCGCACCAACCCTCGCCTACAGATTCTGCTCGTCTCTCATGTTCTCTTCTCCGCCTGTGGCCGTTCGGTTTCACTTTCCTTAGCATTGGGACGCACATCATCATGTCGTTGAGGATTCGTGCGCTATACGTGGATCGAGGCAACAAATACGTCGTTTTTTGTTTTGTTGGAGGTGCCTTAAGTGCAGTTATCGGTTGGTCATTTCTTCCGGTTTGCTTGAAATTGGCTCATCTGAGACATGTAGAACTAGTAGCTGATTTTTCTGTGCAACGTGAGTATTCACTGCCTTCCCTCGAATATGCACTCAGAAGGGAAGTTCAGCTTATTTGATCGAAGTTCCCGGCAATAATTCTTCAACTTGCCTTCTCCTTCCTTCGTCCAAACTTTTCGCTCTCACATTCGTCGTTCCTTCGGTTTATCATCATATTCTTCTTGGTTTGACAATTTGGAAGTGTTTTGAACGGTGGGAGGTTCGTTTCCCTCTTTTGGTTCCCAAGTCTATTGCTGAGCACGATGAATTTTGCAGGAAGTACGAGACTTCCCCGCCATTAGGAATGAAGTTATGGACAAAATCAAGAACAATCAAGTAGTTTACGTTCTCGTGAGTTGAATGTTTGACGTTTTACGACCTGAGTCTGACGTGTGATTTAGACAATCTGTCTTATCAATTTCGTGAATGTCGTATTGGTCTTGCAGCCTGGACAGTTTCCATACAAGTTCGTTTCTCCTCATGTCGTTCTATGTCTGTAACATCGATGACAGGATGTTGAACATGTTACCTTCCTTCGTCCTCACACAAATCTTCATCTCTCGCATCATCTTCTCTGTCAGGGCGTACTCAACGAAACATTCCGTCTCTAACTTTACCTCTACAGCAATCATTGATCCTCCACACACTGGCCCAACGGTGGAACAAAAGCGTCGTCCATCTGCAATACCCCTGTATCAAAATCCAGAGAGCCTTTCAATCTATGACGGCAACAGCCAACGGGACAGGAAGTGTTCGGATGCGTCTCTTCCAATAACCAACGTGGGAGAATACCAAGTTCACCTTGGCTCGGTTAGACCGTCTGGATCTCCTCGAGATCCATCTTGGATCCGTACCCCGAATGCGCCATTCGGTACCCCTCCGGATAGTCCCTCATTTTCAAACTACTCAATCACCTCTCCCAATCCGGGATTCCCTGATAAAAACGTATCTATGCCTTCTTCTTCTCGCTTACCCTACTCCTTCCCTCCGAGGAAGGACAGTGGACCGGACACCCTCGTAGGCAGCCCTCCAGGAAGTAGACGTCCAAGTTCCAAAGAATTTGTGAGGAAGGTGAATGGAAGTGATCCAGGTACTAGTGGGAGGAAAGGAAGTTGGCATGGGAGGGCCAATGAGGTCAGCCTTGCATTTTCAGACCAGGCGGAGTCGAACCGCTGCTTACCTGCGCTTCAGTTTGGGCGATCGGCTTCTCTGGGCTATGTGGTCGTCGAAGAACAGGAACGAGAGACGGATTCTGCTATTCTTCCTTCCCATCCTTACGCTTCCCATCCTGCGCAGTCAAAAACTATTGCAATGGATCCTCAAGCCCAGAGGCCTCAGTCTTCTCCTCAACTGCACATCTCTCCCAGGACTCCTGTCGCTTCTCTTCCCTTTCAGAAGGATATCCAAAGATGGAGGCCACGCACGGCTCCTGAATCCGACGTGGAGGATGATGGGCTAGATTGGGTTCCTCCTCACACCTGGGAAACATCGAACGTTGCCCTGGATGGAAGCGTGAGGAACTCGTCAGGTTCCCAGTCAGGACATTCGCACTCGACTACCCAACCTGCTCCGCCTCAAACAGGAAAAATCTCCAGGCCGTCGTCTCCTCTCTCTGGTATAGGAAATCGCGTCAGAGGTTTGTTTGGACCCCAATCTAACCCTTCTCCCAACCAGTCGCCGACGGAGGATCTCTTCGCTCCTCCTGCGCCGTTAGGATTTTTGACTGGCGCTGAACTGCTAGATTCTTCCGGGACTGGACAAGATGTGAAGAAGGATCAAGCGTCGACGTAGGATTCTCTATCTGAACACATCGGTACAGCCGCTTGAGGATCAGATTCAGTAGCCTTTGTAGTGACTTTCACCAACTTCTCGGAGCGTATTACTCTTTTCGCCATTTCGGCCCAGGCATCGTTCACAGCAGACATGATTTATCGTCGATAATCTCTCTCTTTCCAGTATTCAGTGCATATGTAATAGCAGTCAGTACTCAAAGATTATCAATACATATTCGTTTTGTGAATGGACCCCAGAAAACCTGCCCCAAGAAAGGTTAATCATCTGCTTTCCATATCTACATCCCGACAGTATAAGCCTTGCAATAATTGAGATTGATTCCCGCCTTTGGTTCCCAATCCTGCCTTTCTATTAACTAGCGGACTTCTAGACATGTTCGAATTTAGTCCTCTTGACCGGTAAATCAGCCACATCCGCACTGACACCTGCTCGCTTTCTCTTCCGCAGGATTCTCTCCACTTGTTCGTCCTCGAGAACGTCATAGCTCACGACATTCTTCTCCGGTTCGACCATGCGTCCCAAAACTCCGTCAAGAATTGCACCTCCCAGATGGTTCTCCTTCCCATTTGGCCCTGGCATTCCCTCCTTCGCTGTCTCCTGAGCCGACCCTCGGCGGCGTTCAAGAGAATTTCTGGTGGTGAAAAGCCGTGGTGCGGCTAAGGAGACGACTGCGTCTTCGCGATGGAACTGAGTTTCTCGTGTGCAGGCAGGAAGGACGGGGGAAGTGGAACCAGATGTCCCTGTACTTCTTGCTGAATCGGCCTGATCGAATGAAAAGCCTCTAAAGACATCTCTGCCTTGCGAAGCAGTCGAGCTTTCTGGAGGGAAGCCCAAGTCAGGTTCAGGGTCAGGTTCTTCGTCGTCGAGCTGAAAGTTCCGTGTGTCCAAAACAGAAACATTCGATTTGTCGATATTCGGAATCCAAGGTGGCGTATATCGTTTTTGGGAGACCTTAAGCAAGATGAGCAAAGCTGGTTTGGGTTTGAGATGAAACACGCACTCTACCCATCTCACGCGTGAAAAATATGCATGGCACCGAATACTATTTTCTGAGTATCGCTGCGTAGGAGATTTCTTTAATAATCCACGAAGAAGATCTTGTGCGACCGTATTCACAACTTTGTCCTCAGGGAACTAGGTTGGAAGAAACAATGAGGGCATGCACCAAGATCGTCTCAGTTGAGCCATTAGGTTCGAAAGGTCTCTGTATGTAAAACAGTTTTTAAAAGCAATGAAATGAGAAAAACAACATACGTTCCCTACCAACAATTCGAGGACAAGATAGAGACGCTCCGAGTCCTGGGAATTGTTTGAATGCACATATGGAGAAAGACAGCTTACTTGGAATGCCCACTGAAGCTTTGCGATGAAAGGTTTGTCGACCATGAGTTGAAGGATTCTTTTCTCATCCATGGTGCAGCGAAGC
This sequence comes from Atractiella rhizophila, assembly GCA_021432655.1. Taxonomy (NCBI): domain Eukaryota; kingdom Fungi; phylum Basidiomycota; class Atractiellomycetes; order Atractiellales; family Hoehnelomycetaceae; genus Atractiella; species Atractiella rhizophila. Next base: position 2,076 of record MU271219.1, on the reverse strand, counting down.
TGGCCAAACTGCAGGACGCGACGTTTCCTCAACACTTTCATCGCGTACGCCTTTCCGCTCCCGATGTGCTTTACAAGAGATACCTGACAAATCCATTCATCATTCACTCCGTTCTTCAATCAAGCGAGGGAAAACACGTACAACTCCACTGTAACCCTTACCCACCAACTCTATCTCCTCGAAATCGTCCTACAAATTTTTCTGTTTCCCACTTCCCGGTCACCTTTGTCGCTCAGATATGAGACTGCTTTGTTCCCTTCCTCAATAGGTGCAGCTCGCTGCTTTCTGTCCTCACGTGAACCTCTAACTACAACGACTTGTTCTTCCATTTCTGGGTATGTTTGAACCAAACCGCGGTATTTATTAAAATATTTGTGGTATTTTGAGACCTTGTGTTTGCGATATTGTAGAGGAGGAGCACGAGGTGGTCGTATTTGACGAAAAAGGAACAAGGGAATGTGACGGGCGGTAGGAGCAACTCAGCACAAACTGGAACTCCTTCCATGTTCTAATGAGGTAGAGACATAACTGGAGGATAGTTGCGATTGCCAACCAATTTAGACAGATATATGGGCGAAATTACGGCAGCATTTGAAGGCAACTGTCTTCAATGAATATTAATCATTGTTGCAGCTGCTCTTCCGATTGTCGTCGTGCGTTAGAGAAACCACAAGGCGCCGCATATTCAACAATAAACCCAAATTGTAACATTTTCGTTTCAAATCGGCATATGATGAGAGAATAATTGGAGAAGCCTTTTCTTTAGATGAAGAAAGACCCTGTCTCACCGATAGTATTCAGGCGAGAATGGCTTATCGTAACATCACGCAGAACAAGATTCCCTAGACCACTCTCGATTCCACCGCTCTAACTGCAGGCTACATCATGTTCTCAATGCACTTCCTTGCACGAGGGGGTTTCAAAGCGCAACGCAAGCTGAATGAAGTGATTTTCAGGTAGATACAACGCGTTAGATAACTCGTCCCACAGTGGTTCACCTCAAGCATAATTCTTACATTTACATAAACAACCACAGTGCGTTATCTTTAATATCCTTGAAAGAGCCACAGGGCGACTGGTGAATTATAAGCATGAGAGGTCGAGGTACAACTGACCTCGTGCCGTCGCTTCCGTTTTTTGCTATCATGCTTCTATATAGCGGTGGTCCACAATGACCATAGAAACCCCATGATACTCTAAGCAGAACTAACCCACGTACGACGTTCTTTCACATTTCATCTACATCACCCAGGGTCTATTGATACTATCTGTTCAACCACATATATATCTGCAACAGCGCACTGCGACTAGAGAGTGCATATAGATTTGTTGTTGTTGTTGTTGTGATCATATTTCAGAGCTGTCAGACTATAGTCAACGTAGCTCTACATTCTGGGGGATATCACATTATTAAAAAGAAACACGGTTTACGAGGTGAAATTGGCCATGAATGGGTTAACTAAGCGAAGTATGCGTGTAATGTGTAAAGAAAAAGGCCCCCAACAATCCCCTTATAATGTTATGGTACTGGTGGAAGTAAGACCGAGTGGGGGGTTACTGAATCGCGATGGCTATTTGTGTGAGGTAAATTATGCTTAGAAGATGCTGAATGGCAGATTGCGTTCCTCCTTGGGGACCCGTATGTAGGTGAAATGAGTTCCGACCTTCGTCGCACGTTGGGTTCCTGCAAAAGGTGCCTCAGTTCGGAAGTGAAAAATCTGGACGTAACTTGTTGTCTTTAATCTTCCCAATCCTCCCTGCTGTCATCCTTTTCTCCTCTTGCCTCCGCCGTTTGTTTCCTTTTTGCCTTTCTTCTATCCAAAACCCTCTGCGCCCTTGTGATCCATAACTTGAATTTCCCGCTCCGTCTAATGAATTCCCATACCGCCTGCGTCGCCTCCGGTTCGCTCAGCAGGTCGCCCAGGGATCTGAAACGAACATCCTTTTTCGCGAGTCTCCTTCTAAGTTTTCTTCTTTCTTCCTCATGCTCCTCACATTCAAAAAAGAGGTGGGTGACCGTATCCCTCATGCCGCAGGAGTCGCAGTTCGGTTCTTCCGCAATCCCTATTCGATGCA
>MU271218.1:134508-146918 GCA_021432655.1 Atractiella rhizophila | reverse complement strand
CGCGTCGGACTCCTTGTGGACGGGACCATCTATCTACCTTATAACGTTTTACTATACGATCATGCAGTATCACGATCACCGAACCTGAGCCTAGCTTGACGGCCAGCTGGGGAATTGCGTCCACAGCGTGTTGATCGGTCGCTGATATATTTATCCTTTAGCTCCTCCCCTCACGACGACGACGACAACGACGGCTGCGGCTACATCCAATCAGTCCCTCCCCTCGTCCTCGTCCTCTCCAGCTCCAGCTTCGGCTTCAGAAGAAGACGATATCTCGATTACAGCTCCCGTTACGGGAACGGAGACGGATACGGAACCTGAAGAAGATCCCACCACCTCGGTTGGCCTCCTACCACCTTTCTCTATCGACTTCGCCCTGTCGAACTCGCTCATCGCTGTCGATAATCCCAGCCTTGCACCAGCACCACAGTCACCATCTCGATCTGTTCCATTCGTAGGAGGGAGCGAACAACCTGACCTTGTCGTCGATCAAGAACAAGAACAAGAACAACACCAAACTCCGGTCGTCGAAATCGAAGTCGAACTGGAAGCATCTGAAGAAAGAGACATAGAAGAAGAAGAAGAAGCACGGACCCCGATGCCGCCAAGACCTCAACCACCGACCCCTCCCCTATCGCCTGCCTCGTTGCATTCCCCGATGAGGGAGGGACCTGTGGAGTGGCTGCCTTTGCACTCGCCTGGAAATAAAGAGAAGGAAGAGAAGGGAAAGGAGAAGGAGAGCGAGGTCCCCGCTGTGGATGGCGATGTGAATGTTGTGGAGGCGAGCGAGAGCGTGAGCGTTTCTATGTCTCGGAATCCGAGTGTCGGTGGGAGTGCGACCGGAAGTGGGAGTGGGAGCGGATCGAGGAGTCAGGGAAGGTCGGAAGAGGAAGAGAGGAGGGGAGAGAGGAGGAGGACGAAATCGAGATCGTCGAGGAGGTCCGAGCTGGCACATAACGCTTCCATCTCTTCTTCGCACTCGCACTCCCACACCCCTTCGTCTTCGTCCCACCACCACTCTCATTCCACCTCCTCCCATCATCATCATCAATCGTCTCATTCCCATTCACACTCTCATGCCCCCTCCACATCTTCGACTGCCACTGCACAGACTACCCCTTCAAACCCGTCGGCACCTACCCCTACGAGTACGACCTCGCAGGGATCGTCGAAGCGGATCCTCACTCTGGCCCTCTCTAGAGCTCAGCAAGCGGTCTTGCTGGACAGCTCGAATCAGGTACAGGAAGCGGTTGAGGCTTATGAAGAGAGCGTGGTATTGCTCCGTCAAGTCATGTCAAAGGTACTTCTCCATTTCATTTCCCTTCCATCCTCGCAATTCTGCGGAAAAGAAATTTTGCTGATCTCCCGTAACGTACAAGGTGGAACGCGGCGCTCGTGCACGGGCTGATTCGGGTGCGAATGTGGGAGGGGCGGGAGAGAGCGAGGAGGAGAAGGCGAAGAGGTTGAGGAGGGAAAGGGCTAGGTTGGACGAGGCGAGGAGGTTGAGAGTCATCGTGAGCTTTCTCCGTCATACCGTATGGTTTGGATTCGTCAGAATGCAGTGTTGATGTTATCCCGGACAGCATGATACTTATAGGGAGAGAATCATCATGCTTCGAGCGATGCCGCCTGGTGGTGGAAACGCAACTCCTCCTCCGCCTCCACTTCCACCACCAACGACTACGACTACGGTGGGAAATATGGATTCGAATGCGATCCCAGAGCCACCCGTGCCCCCGATCAACTCTTCGACGTCCGCCTCCGCAGCAACGGTATCCAGGGAGAACAGCAAGAGGGACAAGAAGAAGGAAAAGGAAGACTCGAGGATGATCGGACCATCCTCTTCGCGCAGAAAACGGAGGGGATCTCCCTCTCCCACCCCGATCCCCTCTCAATCGCATTCGCATTCGAGATCCCAACCATCGCAGTCGTTCACCGACTCCCTCTCTCAGCCCATCATCTCCTCTTACACCGAAGATAGACGTCTTCCCGAAGCGTATATGGACCACTCTCCCCCTCCTTCCCCCCTTGATCCTGGAATGCACGAGTATTCCAGTAGCGCCGAAAGCTCTTTCTGGAGCGCACCTGGAGGAGGGAGCGGGCGGAGGAGTACGGGACGCAGCTCGGTCCTGGAGACGATTGGACCTGCCTCGTCCGTGCACAAGGAGGATATGGCGAGGAGAGAAGAGAAGATTGCGGAGGAGGACGAGGATGGCGATGTGGACGTGGGAGAGGGCGAGAGGCCGATGAGCTCGGAGTTCCCTGCCGTAGCCGTCATGGGTGGAACGGGAGAGGAAGATGTGATGAGAGGCTATTTGATGCGGAAGGTGGATTTGGTGGGGAATGGGACCGTCAGGAATGGCGAGGAAGGAGCGACGACTGTGCGTGCAGAAACGCCAGGGAGCATGCTTTCCATTTTGGCTGAGGAGGGGAGGGGGAACACACCTACTCCCACTCAGCAGACTCAGGCGCAGTTTCAGCAGCCTATTTCTCCTACTCGACCATTACCTCCTAATCCTGCTGTCGCCCCCGCTATGGAGAAGGAGGGTTTTTTTTCTGGGACAGATAATGAAGATGCCTATGCGGGCATGTCGTTCCTGCCCGACCTTTCTTCTGCAGACGCCTTCACAACGACTTACAACCCCTCCACGTTCCTCCCTGAGCCTTCCACTCCCCCACCGCCTCCAGTCCCAACCAAGAAACCCCCACAACCTATGCCCCGTGGCCCCCCGCCAACCCTGCCCCTTCCTGCCGTCCCCATGCAATTGTCAAAGTCTCTCGATGCCCTGTCCAAGCCAGAGGTCACAGTGGTTTCACTTGAAGAAGAGGTTTTGGGCGATCCGAGGAGGCGGAAGGATAGTGGGAGCTCAGAGAGGAGTTTGAGGCATATGGCCTCACTCGATTCCATTTCTACCCACGGCAGCAGCTCCACTAGCTCTACGCACCATCCACAGCAGTACTCGAGAGGGCTCGGATCTGCGTTGCCGGGGACCTTGAAGTTGAAAGAGGACTCGGTGACACGACCTATGAGGAGCGCGAGTCTCGCTGGCGCCAACGGACCGCTTGCTACTGCTTCATCTGGTCCAACGGGCGCAAATGGCGCGTCGAATGGTGCTCAGCACGTCTTGAAGAGGACTGATGGAAGCCCAGTCGTTTTGATCTCCGCTACGACGGCGCAAGGGGCCATAAGCAAGCGACGAAGCAAGTTGGGGCAGATGTTAGGTGCTGAGGTGGAGGATGAGCTTGGTCGTACGCGACCTAGCAGTGCGGAACCTGGATCGGTAGGCAGCATGGAAGACTTTGGTGCTCGAACGGGAGGAGCCGTGGGAGGAAGTTTACCAGCGAGATTCAGGACGCTATCTCAGCCTGGGAAGAGACCTTTATTCAACTCCTACGACTCCGAACCTTTCCCACCTGTCCTACAGGAGCAAGGACGAGCGTATCCTCCCACTCCTCAACGAAAGGCATCCGTTCCTGTCGGACTTCCACCCTCTCAATCAACGGCCGGGAGCATGAACTCGCGCTCGTCCACCCCGTACATGTTCGATGAACGGTTATATCCTATCCCTCAAACCGCAGGGCTCCAAGTTCCAGAGACTGCTGAGACTCCTACCTCCGCTACCTTCTTCAGGTCGAACGCAACCTTCAATGCTGCGGTTGTAGGCTCGAACAACGCGTTCCCACCGCCAAGTGCCGATCTCCTACAGCTTCCAGCTAACCCACTGAGACGTCCTTTTCACCTCATGCGCACCATTAGAGCGACGATGACTACCGGCGGTTTCGTCACTGAACGGCTCTACCTTCCGCCGCAGATGTGGCTGCAGGGAGGGGCGAAGTTACTTGCTGTCGAGGCAAAGGTGCGGATGATCGAATTGCTCCTCACTGGTCTTGATGGGGTGGAGCGGACGGGTTCGATATTTGTTGAACCTTCCAATCAAGGGTCACAGCAATTTGCGAGTGGAAGTGAAGTCGCGATGAACGCTGATAAGTTCGCGAAGGAGTTGGAGAGCTTCGAAGGATTGTTGGATGGCATTCAATCGACGCTGAATAAGAAGTTGGGGAGCTTGATTGATGGCGTTGGAAAGAGGAATGGGCAGAGCTCGTTTGGATCTTGGAGTAGCAAGCTGAGTAGGAGCATCGATAGGATGACCAACGGGAAGAGGTGCGTCTATTTCTCCTCCACGAATGTGATGCTGAGAGAGCGATAGCTTGGATTCACCATCGGTATACGTCGAGGCTCTTTCCAGAGTACTCCTTCATGGTCAAATCATTGGTTTGTTCAACTCCTTTTCATCTCTAGCCAAACTGATGAGTTGCCAAATTACAGACCGCCACATCGCCTGCCTGATAGGCGAACAACCCTCCACCTATCCCTCCATCGGGAGGATCGAGAAACAACGAATCGAAATGAGGCTGAAGCGCTCTTCTGAGTTCTTTGGACAAGTGCTGTGTCGATTCTTGGTGCACGACATCGGACTGTTGGTCGACAAATGTTTGTTTTCGCTCTCTCATCCCTGCTGCGATTGGGCAATGCTGATTTGGTTTATTTCGGGCAGATGTGAAGAAAGGAGGAAGTTGGTGTGCTGAAAATTGAATGATTTTCTTTCCCATTGAGCTTGAGTTGTTCGGGGTTGCCTGACTTGACTGTCATGTCGCATCTTCTTCTCTTCGTTTTGTCAGTTTGCCAAAGTATATGCCTGCCAGCAACTTGCTCGTAAAGTCGCAACATTTCTTCTCTCATTTTCTGTATCACCTACCTTATATTCTACTTAGTTGTTATCTTACTACGAAGATCGCTAGGGGATGATGTGGTGTTATTTCTGTGATGATTATGGTGAACGATTGATGATATTCTTGATGCAATGTTCACCTGTTCACCTCGTATCCATAGCCCTCGCTTCTGTTTATAACGCGTTGAGGATGGTGAAGTTTCGAAAGTGAATCGAACTACTACTATTTGTGAGGCAATCAGTCTCCAGCTAATGGCGCACGCTCCTCTTTCAGCCATCTTTCCTCGATTTTCCTCTCTTATCACGGAGCTTTCTGGAAGTCGACAATGCTTTCATCGTCTCATCTGATAGTAGTGGTTCGACAAAGTTTGGCATAGAGATACTGTTCCGCTGCAGGCTCAGCGTTCACCTGTCACATAGATACCCAAATGTGTGTTGGGCAGAAATCAAAATGGCCAATTCAGACATTGAGCTATATAATACACCATGGACTTATCACCATTGTGTCATTTTCGATGCGATGGTTTGATCCCCTGGGCAAAGATCATGGCGCGAAGGAAAGCTGGGATGAGGCTCGAGATCCTGGGGGATAGGAAACCAGAATAGCATTAGGATTGCCTGGTATCTCCTTCCTTCTGGCAAATTCACCGCTGGTACGGGAGACTTTGGTAGGAACGGCGTTCTCTTCTTCGCTCGATTGTTTTCCACTCGAAGGTCCCTGCGCCACTCATGAGCCGTGAAGGAACCTGAGATCAATTACAAACTGCCACTTGGATCGGCGTTCCCTGCTGCACCGAAATGGCATTCATAAACATGCTGGATGTTGTTACGATTGACTTCGGAAGTGCAAACTCGTGGTCTGCAGTAAGATGGTTGGGAGTGGCAAGGGATTGTCTCATCACAAGGTTCATAAGGAAGGTGATGGAGTAGGCGCGACCGAGATTAAAGGCAATGCCCACCGAAGCATTGCTGGTAGACCATCAGACGAAGCGTCCAGCACAAGGTGCATACCTTGAATTGTTCTGTAAGTAGGTTATCAATCCCGCAACAGCAATCTGAAAAGTAATGTCCATCTACGACGATCTGAGTGAGGATTGCGACTTACTAAGGCTGTTGGGGTACTAGTCTCGATCGCAAGTATGCACAACGTGGAAATCAGCTTCCTCGTCTCTAAACAATGCCCCGTCAGTTCAACCGCAAAAGCGACGTTGTCGTACGTTGAAGGGGGTGCTTAGATCGATAACGTAGAAGGTGAACGATCAAAGTGGTAGCAATTGCAACATCTAGCTCCAAAATCAGAAAAATGCATCTAGACCAAAGCAACTAACCGCAGACTGCCTTCGGGCCAACCCAGAGTATTGCGGGGACCTTGACCCTGCTTCTATTTCTTTCTGAATATTCATAACCCCTGGCAACAGTGGCTGAGAGCGAGATTGCACCTGCAAGAGCAAGTAAGGCTAAGATTATCAATACTCCAGTTAGGATGAAATTTTGCGATAGGCGGAAGTAACGCTGGATGAAGTAGGTCTGCACTACTATGGCAACGGTGGCTATGGTAGCGTCAAAGTGTTTTCTTTTGAGAGGAACAGCTATTGACCTGTAAGAAGGAGATATGCGGGAAACTCCCATCCTACACACGGTTGTCAGATCTCACGCTGATAAAATGGAGCGATTCATACTTTGACGTAGGAGGTATTCCCCTTCCCCCCAATGTGTGACGGTATATCCATAAACGCCTGAAAGGTTGATCAGGAAAGGAGGACGAATGGGACGTAAGCTACAAGACAGTGTCACGGCTGTACATGCTGTGTCCACAATTGAGCACTGAACTCCAGTCACTCTGCGTTCGGCGGTAATGAGAGACATGTTAACGGACGATTGCGACAGCTGTTCTCATGAGCAGGCCATCCCTCGAAGATGACCTCGAATAATACAGGAACACCATGCACCTGAGGGAGCCACGTTAGATGATGGTGCAAAGATCAAGCAGGACAGTTACATCTCAAAACCCCATAAAGCGGTGTTCGTCCTGCCAAAGGTCAGGGACTGTTCATAATCAACTGGGCGAGTCACGTACCAGGCCCCGATCACTATCAAAAGAATCAAACTGCATCCAAGACGAAGTCAAATCTCTGATTTACCAATAGGAATCACCACAGCTCGAGAAACTTCAGAAGACATCACAACTGTGGCTGGAAGGAAGTATTTTCCGAAAGCGGAAAGGGAGGCACTCTGATCGTCTCTTTCAATGCAGAATCTCCCTGTCCCTTATAAAGGAGTCCCTCACTGAGTTGTTCCTTCCCTGCCCAAATTCCTGCAAGACCAAATCACAGCTCCAAAACCTTCTCTTGCCCTTCCAGAGGCAATAAATGGGAATACTTTCGCTAGTGCTTTTCGGTTTAAGGGGATGTTCATCTGCAATAATACCGCTGCCAGGAACGACCTCTGGAGATCTTGTTACATTCGACCACATTTCTTTTGCGACTCTGGACTTCTCCGGACGTGCGGAAGTTCCAACCCTCATTCTTTGATGGCTCTCAGAACCTACTACCCACACCCTTATAGTCTCTGTGAGAGGGAGAAGGAAGCTGACCATGCTTGCAGTGAACTGTAGCTTCTGAAATTATTGGATGACAAATATTCCAAAGTTGCGCTTGTCCATGAGTCTCCTCAACAGACAGTGGCATGGAAGGAGCTTGCAAGTTCTGAAGTGGGATGGGCTGACACCACGACCTTGGTCTCAAACATGGCCCAAGTTTGAGAAATGTTCACCGTTCTATCGGTCCATTTACCACCCAATCTTCCTCTCGTCAGGTTGTTTGTACCAGATTGAATCTGGCCAGCAGCTAACAACATGAAGTGCTCATCCTATTTCGCTGCAGTTCTCCGCCAGCGAGGTGGTGTTGCGGGTGAATGATAGCGAAGGAATCGCCTGAGTAATAAGCAGAAGAGAATGTGTCCTTTTCTAGAGTAGCGTTGATGCGCTTGTTAGAAACAGAAACGAATAGAAAGTCAGACAGAATAATTGTTGGGAATCAAGAATAATCAGAAATATTAAACGATGGAGTAACAATTAAATGTGCGGCCAACCCAAATTCAGGATGGATGGTGGCAATTGCTTTATACCGCGATATCACCCCCCTCTTCTCAGGGGAAAGCGTGTTCAGGGCTCAAAGAAGGATTGTCAGGACACGAACCGCTCCCCTCTTCGCCATCCCTACCACCCAACCTCCAACTCTCTTCCCCTCCTCAACATCCTCTATCGTAATCGGTATTGGAGCGGGTTAGGTGTGAGGATCAGACGAGGAGGTTGTAGAAGAGGACGAGGCCAACTGTTCCCAACGGTAAAGACCCAGTCCTTGTCAAGCCAACAACCCCTGAAGAACAGATAGATGATTAGTTAGGAGGTTAGGTGCATATGGTGTGATCACGTGACCACGGCCATGGGTGTGTTCAGACTCATTTTATTTCACTTTGAGGTTGAATGGGGATGTAGCGAAAGATAAGTTATCAAGTTGGACGGCGCTCGTGAGACCCAGCTGGAATGAGATCTGGATCGCCAGTTCCAACAGCCTCCTCGTCCCTTCGCGAGCATCTTCCTCATTACGGTGAACGAGTGATTATATTCTCTTTGCGATCTTCACCTCGTATCCATATGGTGCCTCTACTTCCATGTGTGCATTCTGGACGGGGTAAGAGTTTGTGAGGAACTTGAAGACGCTCAGCAGACACCGTCGCATGAGCATCTTTCACGTTCGCCATTGCGCGACATCCCCTTCATCGTACTCTCGGCAAGGAACTTTCTCACAGCACTAATTATTTAAGTTACAAGTGTGATACAAAACGACAACCAATCATCGACCATCCACTGTTCGATAGATATATTTCATTGAGAAAGCTCAAGATGTGAACGAAACTTGAGAGGAGACACGAGATCCTGGGGGATAGGAGACGCGAAAAGCATTGAGATCGCCTGGTACATCTTCCCCTGCGGTAAAATCACCACTGGAGCCGGAGATTTTGACATGAACTGCCTTCTCTCCTTCACTTGAGCCACGTTCCTGCTTTCTCATGAGTCGGTAAGGCGCCATACATTTAAGTACGCACCCCTTTGACCTGGATGGCCAATTCATCCTGCACAGAAATTGCATTCCTGAGCATGCTGGGTCTGGTTTCGTTTGATTTCGGAAGCGCAAACTCTGAGTCCGCATTAGTCTGACCAGAGGTGGCAAGGTATTGTCTCATCAAGAGATTCATAAGAAAAGTGATGGAGTAGGCACGACCGAGGTTAAAAGCGATTCCTGTCGGGGCATTACTGATATGACCATCAGCCGGAGCAACCAGCACAAGATTCCACACCTTGAATTGTTCTGCAGATAGGTTATCAATCCTGCAACGGCAATCTGAAGAGCAATCTCAATCCGAGGTACTCTGGAACGGCGCGACGTACTAGGGCCGTTGGAGTACCAGTCTCAACTGCGAGCACACATAATGTTGAAAGCAATTTCTTTGTCTCTATAAAATGACATATCAGTTCAGTGAGGAAGCTTCAATGAAGGGGAACATTAACGCACGTTTGAGTGGATGCTTAGATCGATAACGCAGAAGCTGAACAATTAAAGCGGTAGCAATTGAAACATCTGAAGTTCAAAACTCAGGAAATGTGCAAGTTGAGCAAACCAGCTCACCGCAGACAGCCTTGATGCCCACCCACAGAATGGCCGACACCCTAACCTTGCTTCTTTCAGAATATTTAGAGTGTACGGCGACTATCAGCGCGAGTGACGAGGATCCTCCGACAGCAAGGAGGGCCAGCAATGCCAACACGCCAGTGATGATGAAGTTGCGAGACATGCGGAAGTATCGCTGGATAAAGTAGCTTTGCACCACCAAAGCGACCGTGGCTAAGGTGGGTGTTAAAGAGTCCTCTTTGAAATGAACATGATATTGACCGGTAAGAAAAATGTATGCTGGAAACTGCCACCCTACATCCTGATCGTCACAGAGATCACATAACAAATTAGTCAGTTGCTCACCTTGGCGTAAGAGGTATTCCTCGTTCCCCCAGTTAGTGACAGTGTATCCATAAACGCCTGAAAGTAGTCAGGAAAGGGGAGTAAACAGAAAGGAAAGGTACCTACATGACATTTCTACAGCTGTACACGCCGTATCCGCAATAGCACACTGGTCACCCTCATTTTGCCTTCTGTTAATGAGAACAACGAAGGAGACTGACGATGGCCACAGCTGTTCGCATCAGTCGGCCGTCTCTCGACCATGACCTCGAACAATACAGGTACACCATGCACCTAAAGCAGGCAGGTTAGGTGATACAAAATAACAGGAGACTCACATTTCAAAACCCCATAAAGCAGCATTTGTCCTGCTAATCGTCAGGATCTGTTCATAATCAACTGTACAAGTCTCTCACCAGGCCCCGATCACTATCAAAGGAATCAAACTGCATCCTACACAGAGCTAAATCCGGGACTTGCCAATAGGGATGACGACAGCTCGAAAAGCTTCAGACGGCATCGCAACAGCAGTCAGCACAATATTTTCGTGTGGAAAGTGAGAAACAGGTGGTGCCTCTTTCTCCCATGTCTTATAAACGAGTTTCTCACAGAGCTATTACTTCCCTCTCCAGATTCTTACAAGACCAAACGGCTCCAAAAACCTTCTGTTGCCCTTCGGGACGCATAAATTCGGTACTTCCGCCTGGCGCTTCTTCAGCCTAGGTAGAAAAGCAATTGGAATGACTGTTCTGTTCATCTGCAAATGGGTGCAGGTAGCGGCTTCTGGTGATCTCGTTGTTTTCAACCACACCCATTGGCACTATAGGGCTTTTCTAGACGTGCGGAGGTTCCAACGATGATCGATGCTCGATGATACGTTGATGGGTCGCTCTGAGAACCCACTACCCACACCGTTTGTAGGAATCTCTGAGAGGGGCGGGGAGAAAGAAGACTGACCATACTGTAGGTTCTGAAATTTGTACGATACATATTCAATCCAAGTTGAATGTTGTGGATTTGGCTCCCCTGACACTAAACGAGAATCAAAGCGGAAGAAGATGCGTTCAGACATCGAGTGTGTGTGAAATGTAAACAGTTTTGATCTTTGTTCAGTTCAAATTGTTCTAACAATGCAAATGAGGCAGCGAACAGCATGAATTTCACCAGCTTCTCGGCCGAGCATGGAAGAGGGAGATACATCTGGTGGTCTCAACTTCCCTCCCGTCGCCTTCCCCTCTCCTCTAAGTTTGGCGAGTAAACTCTCCGGGTGTTCAATTTTGCGAGTTTGAAGAGGAGACAGGGGAAATAGTCTGCAGGATTACGACGTTCAAGTAATCATGATGCGAGCGAAACCGTGAAGCTGCAAGGAGGACCTGTCTACAAGCGAAGCTGTCCTTTGAGCCTGAGAATGTGAGGCCCAAGGGAGCGGACCAAGGATTAAGAGAGAGAAGTAGTGCCAACCTCTCCGCGCTGGTGACGGCTCTAGTGGACAGATAACGTTTCCCCTCCTGGTTTGCCGTTTTTGCCCATCCTGTAAGAATAAAGGCCCTGCCTCAAAAACAAAAAAAAACAAGGTGAGCTCTACTCACATCGCGTAACAGAGCCAGGGAAGCCTATGACGGCTCATGTGGGACAGCATGAGGGAGAGGACGAGAAACGAAGGTGGCAGGTTAGTAGGATGGTCAGGCGGACAATCGGCTACTTCTCAGCTGTGGGTTATGAAGTGCCGAAGCAGGGGCGAAAGAGACGACTGACGGCGAGTAGAACTCCGCTAGCAAGTCGAGCAGGAGAGGAACTTTGAGTGGTGCACCGGACTGCAGCGTCGCCGGATGGGTGCGATGGGTGCAGTGCGCGTCAATATTCATAAAATGAAAATGAATCTACCAGTCAGATGTTACCGACTGTGAGTTCCCTGGCAACGTCAGCGGCTCACATGGACTGGATGTTTACGATAACTCCCAGCATACACAAAAAGTGACGTGTGAAGGACGCTGTAGATGCAATAGCTGAGAGACTTCACGGCGCTCATTCGGATTGCTAACTGCTTAATTGCAATGTCCAACATAACTCATCACGTGTCGCAATACCTCTACATTTGCCCTGATGACATTCAGTTGAAATTTAACTAGATTGAGTCCCAGGAAGTAATATAACGCACTTAAAAGCCTCTTCTTTTCCTTCCTCCAATTCCCCGAATGAAACATCATTTCAAATCCTCCACCACTCTAGAGGGGACAGCGGCAAGAGCCCGTGAACGCGAACGGTAGTAGGCGGCGGCGGAGTCCAAGCTGATAGCGTGCTCGTCCTATTTCGCCCCAGTTCGAGGTCAGCGAGATAATATTCCCAGCTAACGAAGCAATGATGGCGGAATGTCTTGTGTATATGCAGAGAACGGAGGCCTTTGAGGTGTAAATTTCCGGTAGAAAGGGGGGAACTGGCTAGAATTGTCGAGCCTGTTTATTTTTATGACAAAAAGACTAAAGATGAGAGTATCGGCGTCTCGCGAGGTGAGTGAGCCGGATAAGGACATATGTCCATGCAAACTCTGGATTCTTTGTGACAATTTCTCTGCTGCCTCTAAGGAGAGCAGTTTTCCAAGAAAGAATGAGGGATGATAGAAAACACGAACCGCATCACTCTTCACCGTCTCCTGCACAACCTCCAC
>MU271218.1:90334-134483 GCA_021432655.1 Atractiella rhizophila | reverse complement strand
TACTTACCTGTTGTATTGTCATGTGTAAAAAAGCTTTCGTAGCTCTTCAGGTGGAGGTGGAGGAACAGGTAGCAGCACCTTGCTGTGGAGGCAGCACAATGCAAACTTTGGATTTCGTTGTGGGCTGTTAACGATCTTCTCTTCCATCCAATGAAAGGCTTTGCAATGTGTACAAAGTAATCCCCAAGTAGAGAGGTGGTGTGCCTCAAGATCCATATCAGGTGAGTAGTTGAATGCAGGACAGTGATGTTGCCTTATTTCGCCTCGCAACAACAGGATTAATGCCCTATCCTCATCACTGTCCACACCATCAGGATCAGGAGAGGATGGGTATGATCGGGTTTCTTCTTCACTGTATTCCTCAGCGGAGGGTGAATGCTGTCTCCAATGTCGTTGAGCTGGTCGTGATGATATAGATAGTGAAGAGCTTCGACGGTGCCGCTGACACTGACGTGGAGCCCTAGTTGATCTTGTCTCATGTTGAGATGGAGTAGGTGGAGTAGGATTAAAATGTGCAGGGTGTTGCCTCTCTCTTACAGGTCGACCCTGGTATAGTGGTGCCTCCTGCTGCAGACATTGATGCCGTTTGGATCGACGCTCTCGATTTCTTGTTTGATTTCTCTGAATTGCACGTGGCATGAGAGTGTAGCTTGCTGCACATAACAAATTGCTCACTTTCCCTCATAGTTGGCAAACAACAGTTTTTGGTGCATGACATGAGAAGTCTCAGAAAGCTCTGAAGAAATTAGAAATTGCGGGCAAGCAGTTTGCACATAATAGGATTCGGCAGTGACAAAATGTGACATGACTGAGAATCGAACCCACACCAACACCAATCAGCCAAGACTCAACTACCCAACCATACACCAACTACACCATCGCACAAACTCTGTCCCTTGTTGCCGTATTTGAGTAGTTAAGGAAAATTTTGTCAAAGTGCCGAAGTCGGTCACTTGACTCAGTCATGGAAGACAACTGTTTTTTGTCCTTTAAATAAGCTTTATTGTATACGGTTGGAAAGGCGCTGACACGCGTATTCTGGTGGTATGCTCAGAATTTTAAGGGGGTTGTTGTGGACCAAGAAGTCACATGAGTCAGTTGGGGAAAACAATTTTTTTTTCGTCTTTCAAATGGACTTTGCTGTATACGGTTCGAAGGGCGCCGGCACGCGTATTCTGTTGGTATGCTCAGAATTCTGACAGGGTTGTTGTGGGCGGTGATATAAGAGCTCAAAAGTACATGCGTGAGTCATGGTCAAACCCGTCGTGCTTTTTATATAAGGATATTGTGAATACGGCGTATACGGAAAGGTTAAGGTTAGAATGCGAGAGTGCGGAATGCGAGGTTGAGACTGGGAACAAGTCTGAATTTACATAGCTGTACGATAGGCCTTATATAAACATGAAATACCAATGATACCATAAACAATCATCGAATATTTTCAACCTCCACCTCCTCCACCACTCTAGAGGGGACAGCGGCAAGAGCCCGTGAACGCGAACGGTAGTAGGCGGCGGCGGAGTCCAAGCTGATAGCGTGCTCGTCCTATTTCGCCCCAGTTCGAGGTCAGCGAGATAATATTCCCAGCTAACGAAGCAATGATGGCGGAATGTCTTGTGTATATGCAGAGAACGGAGGCCTTTGAGGTGTAAATTTCCGGTAGAAAGGGGGGAACTGGCTAGAATTGTCGAGCCTGTTTATTTTTATGACAAAAAGACTAAAGATGAGAGTATCGGCGTCTCGCGAAGTGAGTGAGCCGGATAAGGACATATGTCCATGCAAACTCTGGATTCTTTGTGACAATTTCTCTGAGCTGCCTCTAAGGAGAGCAGTTTTCCAAGAAAGAATGAGGGATGATAGAAAAAACGAACCGCATCACTCTTCACCGTCTCCTGCACAACCTCCACCGACACGCCAATCTCCAGCTCTCTTTCCCTCCTCCTCCACATTTTCCACCGTGACCAGGATTGGGGTTCGGAGAGCGAGAAAGTTGGGGATTCGGACGGCGTGTTGGTGCGCAGGAGAGAGGAACGAACGAGGAGGTTGTAGAAGAAGACGAGGCCAACTGTTTTGAATAATCGTAAAACAGACGTCGTCAGCATGCCACACCTGTAACGGAAGAACTGACGGGTGGTCCGGAGCGGATAGGCAATCCCGTTGTTCGTCGCCTTGGCACGACCGCAGAGATATGTGATCAGGGCAGCTATGGCGGGTGTTCAGCTTCCTTTCACTTCAGGTTGAACCAGAACGTGAGGAAAAGATAAGTTACCGATTTGGAGTGCGCTCGTGAGTCCCCCAGTCTCGAATGAGATCTGGATCACCTGTCCCAACAGTCTCTTCGTCCCCTTCGCCATGATCTTCCGTCGCATCTTGTACACACAAAAGGCGAGAGCGAGCGTAATGAGGATATCTGGTCACCCATCCCACCGATGATCAGAGGAAGGAAGCGGTCAGCGGTGGACGGACGAACCGACTACAGAAGCGGTGATGAGCCATGCTGTCACTATTCGAGGAACGCCGTCCATATCTGGGGAAGGGTAAGGATGTTGATGGATGAGGATGACAACTAGTCGAATGCAGGTTGCGAACTGGGAGTCCTCTTATTCATATGTTTGGATTCAAAGTCACAACTTACGCTGGCACCAATTCCCAATCCCAGAAGGCCAGTGATCCACTTGTTGTTCGCGATACGGAAGTATCGGACGAGTAGGTACACCTGGAGAATTGCCGAGCTGATGCCTGCCTCAGTGGAGAATGTAATTCAGCAGAGTTTCCAACTGCTTTGACGTGAAGCAGTGGACGAACCGATAAAGAGAGGATGCACTTTTCTGTTTGCCAACTCAGCTTGGGTCTCAGTGTATGGGCAAATAGCTAGAAACTAACGTTTGCCAGCGAAGTTTGATCAGGATGCTTATGTCGCCTGTCAAACTCAGCAGGCGCCTTTCTTGTGTAATTAGGAATGCTCACTCCAATGAGTGATACATATTTCGTAAACTTCCCATGAAGTCGTTACCAGCGCGGTTGTCTCGTTGAGAACTACCTGATAGATAGGGATGTATTGAAGAGATGTCGAAGAAGGTGACGGGCTTACTACAAGGATCGCAATTTTCACCAACCAGTGGTCTTTACTCCAATATTTCTGATACCACTTAATGGCAAGCATGACCTCTACCGTCCAAAGAGCGATCGTCACCCAGAGACCAATGAGAAGTGGTTGAACATTGCTTATTAGGAGTGAATGGGCAAGTTCGGGAGGAACTGGTGGCGGGTCATCATAGTCTAGGCAGAAAATGCGAGCTGAATGAGCGATACAACGGCCCAAATCAGACTTACCCATCTCCCGACCTTTTCGGCCGTCCTTCGTACCTTGATCGATGGAGTTGAGACCTGCAATAAATGGCGAGGCAAATTTTGAAGAAGTGAAATATGAGCAACAGAGACCAGGACGCAGCGTCAGAAGCGCCTCCCGCTTTATACCCATTACCCATGAGGCTGCCAGCACTAGCCAAAGGCGATCTGAGATCTCCATCCATCCAGCCCTTATCTTAGTCGTTCCCCGAATCCGACACTGATGTGGGTAGGCTCGCCTGCGAGCGGCGCTAGACGAGAAGGAGGAAACAAATATAGAGAAGGAAAGAAGGAAGAAGCGTTGCACCAACCTGGAAGTTTACTCCTCCCGCAGCTTTCTCAACCGTCGATCCAAAGATTTCTCGTCCGACTTCAAGCTTCAAGCAAGAAAACACAACGTTGAAGTTGTGAAGAAGTGCTCATTGTTTCCTAGTAACGCGTATGCGTTGGCGTGTGTGAGTCGTGAATACTAACCGAGGATCTAAAGAACTTGAAGAAGATACCAGTAGCGAAATGAATGGTGAACTCGCAGCAAAACAACAGAAAGCAAGCTGTTGAACGTTGAACGAGCTTAAACCTGAATGCGAATATATGATCAGTCACGTAGACATGCAAAGTCTGGAATTTTGAGTATTCCACTTGCCACATTTCCGAGTGGGAACATAGTCATGGTTCATTATGATGGAAGGAGGCAACAAAAGAACAAAAAGAACGATTTGAACTCAATTCATCATGGAGGCCATGGGATCGCAAATCATAAACGTGTTTATAATACGACAGCGCAGAGTTCGCGGCCTTTACTCAGGGTATGGTCCTTCAGACGCTCAGTTAAGAAACAGACCAACCCACTGTGCTTCAAAACTTCATATCTTTAGTCATTTATTGATCCAGGCATTTTGTCACTCCAAAATAAACACAGTCTTGTCTCCAACTTAACAACACAATCTCAATCTCAATCTCAGAGGTCGTCAGAAACAAGAATCTCTATCCTCCACGCTCTCATCTCCACCCACCTTAGGAGCTCTCCCCCCAAGGCCTGCCCAGATGACAGCGCTTAGAAATCATTGTCATCTTCATCTGGCAGTGGTGCGGCGGCGGCGTCTTGAAGCGCCTTCTCGTATTCTGCCATGAGGGCTTGGTCGAGTTGGACTTCTGGAGGAGCGAGAGCAGGGGCTGCAACAAATTCAAGAGCAGGGTTTCTGCGCACATGGATTCAAGGTCAAGATCCGTAAATGCAGTTCAGAATAGGAGGGGAGAGAGCCAACTTACCCAGCAAGCTTGCGAGCAAGCCAGAGGAAAGGACGTTCGAAGTTGTAGTTCGATTTAGCAGAGATCTCAAAATATTGTAAATTTTTCTTGCGGTGGAAGGTGACTGCTCCGGTCTTAACCTTTCGCTCCTGTTTTCATCCACACCAATCCATGAGTCATGGCGGAAGAACACTCAGCAAGCACACATACCTTGACATCGACCTTGTTGCCACAAAGAACGATAGGGATATTCTCACACACCCTCTCCAGATCGCGGTGCCAGTTGGGGACGTTCTTATATGTGATTTTCGAAGTGACGTCGAACATGATGATACCGCACTGACCCTGTTGACGAACAATCGATCAGAGTTACTGTTCCCATTGAAAGTCCAAAGGGATAGGCGAACCTGGATATAATATCCATCCCTCAGTCCTCCGAACTTCTCCTGTCCTGCGGTATCCCAAACGTTGAAGCAGATCGTTCCCACATTGGTGTGGAAGGTGAGTGGGTGAACTTCGACACCAAGCGTAGCTATTCCGTGTCAGATATATTAGGCTTGAGATCCACACGTGTTTTTGAAAGAAATGGTAAGGAGGATGAGTGCAACAAACCAATGTATCTGATTCAGACGCGATCAGCGCGCATCTGATGATGCAACAGAAAAACTCACTTTTTCTCAAATTCACCAGTTAAGTGTCGCTACCATTGAAACAGTACTCAGGTCTAGCCCACAGACACGGAGAGAACGACAAACCTTGACGAAAGTGGTCTTTCCTGTTCCACCATCACCGACTTGATCCATCCAAATCACATCAGTATTCCAGTTCTCCTCTTCGGCTGCAGAAGAAACAGCGCACCAAGGACGAGTTTGAAGGTAGGAATATTGGAGGCAGCTTCAGTGGACATGATTGATAACTGAGGGAGCTGGTAAAATATCTATGAGTGGGTGATGTCGTTGTCGTTGGTCGTTCAAGTCACGGGTGGCGGACCAAATTTTTGATGATCTTCGGTTCCGAGACCAGGGCACAAAAGACAAAGTGCAGATTTTCGAGATTCTCATTAATGGTCGTCTCGAGAAAGAAATATTCAGGAGGAATGAGACGAATTATGTGTCGAACTGAAACATAATATCGAATAGCTTGACTGAGCTGCCAAATGTACTACAGCCTTGTTTTCTTGCTCCTTCCTCATCGAAATGATTTGTTACTCTTTCGCCTCATAATGCGTCTTCTCAAATCTGTGATGCTAACGTCTGTGTTCATTAGACTCATGACGCACGAGAAGGATGGATCAGACTATGTATCTTTCTATGAATTGACTCCTCATGGGAGCGACTCCTTATCACTCTCCTTATGAGTTACAAGATCGTCTATCTAAAGATTAGTTTCCGGTGAATATATGGTCTCTTACGACAACAATATTATTTTTGAGATTTACCACCAGTGTTGTCTGACATGCGAGGACAAGATTGTCACGATCTCTCCTCGTATCTCTTATTTCCCAAGTCACCTCTTGATCGAATTGGTGCACAACGTTACCAACTGGTCCGTTCTTATTTTGCCATTCGTTCAATAGTCTTCACCTGCCCTATAAAAGTGTTAAAATATACCTTGATTCTCTTCATAACAATAAGAAGTCCAACACGGACGGACCTACAAGAAGAGTTTCAGCTTATTCATCGCCGTGATAACCCAAGGCAACGATTTCTCATTCCTTGGACTGTCTCGTCGTTTGTATAAGTCAGAGGCAGAAAGAATACCTTTTCCTCATACGTCTATTGTCTCCTCATTGCAACGGTGACCGTTTCTCACCCAGGAGGAAGTTCTCACTTGCAGCGAAACAACGGGATGCTGAAACGACACCTGTCTTGTGATATCGCACCGAGGAGAGAGGCAGGGTCAAAGAGAACCACCACTCTACTCAAATTTGGGCTCGACAGCAATCCGGGTTCATCGGCTGCAACAAACAAAGAAAGAAACATGGGCATTGATCTCGGCAAACCTTTGCAAGTTTAGTGTCGCTCTATTCGCCATTTCTTGTCGAAAGGTGGATGAACGAGAAGCTGGCAGAAGTCTGTCGTATCACTTATAGCCCTCCGCCACTTCTCGCCGAGAAGGGAAACAAGAATGCTCGGATACTTCAGCTTCATCAGTTGTTACAAGACGCTGACACTTTAACTCCTCAATGCACAATTATGTTTTGGGAGTGGCCACCGGAACTCCTACATGCATTCGAAATTGAGAACACATTTACGACGGTGACTGATGGTAGGGAAGAGGACTTTCGCTTTTGGACTCGATGCGACGCTTGCTCCGACTTCTCCTCTCTCTCCACCAACCTTTGCAAGGGAGTTTTTGGATTAACGCCTCAACCTGGTGATGACGAGCTTATGGCTGTCGCACAATATTTCAACGCTCACAAGTGTATACTAGTCTTGGATAATTTTGCACTCCCGCAAGGTCTGACCCGAATAACTTCGATTCTTCCAGTCTTTTTTTTTCACCAAATGCCCTTTAGGTTCCATTCTCATAGTAGTGCGTCGTGGTCATCAGGTTGAACGCGTGAACTCTATAGGAGTGAGATTCAAGGGCTGGCGATTGGAGGCTTGAGCGATGATGGCACAACGCACTGGGTATGTTCGAATATATATGTACGTCGCCGGAAGAGGATATCACCGGAGGGACGAAACCATTGTTACCAAGCTGGATCGCCATGTCTTGTCTATCAAACTCTTCATTCTTCGTGCCAATGGAGAATCGATTAAGGCGCTAAATGTTTTGGTGACGAATGAGAAGCAAAGAGAACCAACGTATTTCGGAACGGAGATAGCGAAGAGACGCATACTCTTGCGACTTCGGTATCCTTTTCACTCGATTCACTCTGCTCAAGAAGGATATAGACCTCGGTGCTGTTATCCTTCTTGCCGACGACATCATCATCTTTTACAATATCAATAACGCAAGCCTTCCTCGTTCAGAGCATTCCTCCGTGCTTGTCGCTTCAATCTTAAAGATCGGACCTGCTAAAATGTCGACGATATTGCCACTGTACTATCACTCCCCTTTGCACATTCCAAGCAGCTTGCCCATCCAAAAACATAGCTCTACAGCCTAAGAGTGTGTGGGTTCGTGGGTTTCGGTTCTCAGAGTCGTAAAACTGATCTTTTTTGATCTTGATTTTTGGGAACATGCGCGCTTCGAGCCTCGACAGGATTTCGGAGTCCAACTGTAGCCGGGCCGAATGGAACTAGATCTCTCAGAGGTCTCAACTGATGTTGTCCTGTACTGCAGATCAACTGGAAGGGACGCTCCAATTTCGTTTCGTCTACGGTGCAGAAGAACCGAAAACACCCCAATTTTCGTGTCTAGAAAAAGAGGAGCAACGAAATAAATCGCTGGAACCCCTCGATTTGTTCTCTTAGGAATTGGGAGAGCAAAGACCTCTCAGTAACCAACTTTACGTCGAAGGAATTGAACAACACTGTTTCACTCGAAAATACTTTCCTGAAGCTTTCGTAATGCCATCTGAAGCTTTTCGAATTGTGGTCGTCCCTATTGGTAAGTTCCGTATTTAAGTTCTTTCCGAATGCAGTTGATTCTTTCGATAGTGATCGGGGCGTGGTGAGAGCCCTTTGTAATGGCGCCTGGACAGCTCTTGACCTTTGACAGGGCGAATGCCATTTTATGGGGTTTTGAAATGTAACTCTCCTTAGAGCTTCATCATCTTATGTGACTCCTTCAGGTGTCTGGTGTACCTGTATTATTCGGCAGCATGTTCGAAGGATGGACCGCTAATGCGAACGGCTATTGCCATCGTCCCTCTCCGTCGTTTATTTCATCATGAGAACGAAGAATGACGGTGTTTAGTGCGCTATTGTGGATACGGCTTGTACAGCCGTAGAAATGTCATGTGCGTTTCTTTCCGTTTGTTCCCCTTTCCTGATGATCCCTCAGGCGTTTATGCATACACGGTCACAAATTGGGGGAATGAAGCGTACCTCCTGCGACAAGGTGAGCAATTCATTCAGTTTGTTAGTGTGCAGCTCTCTGACGTTCGAATGTAGGATGGGAGTTTCCCACTTACATTTTTCTTACTGGTCAATCCTTCTTCTAGGACAGAAACTACCTTAACATCACTGTAGTCACTGTCGCCTTGGTAGTACAAAGCTACTTTATCCAGCGTTACCACAGACTGTCTCGTAACTTCATACGTACCAGCATATTAGCAATTCTTGCTCTTGTTTCCTTCGGATGTGGTGTACTTCTCTCAGTGATGCTGGTCATACACAAGGAATATTCGGAACGACACAGGCTTACGGCATCAGTCAGTCTGTCTGTGGCCACACATGCTGTCTGTGGTAAGTTGCACGAGTCGACTTGCATATTTTCTAATGTTCGACTTAGATGTTGCCATTGCTACCACTTTGATTGTTCATCTCTTGCTTTATCGATCTAAGCCTCTACTTCAGCGTGAGTTCATGCTCACGTTTAGCTGAAACTGACCTGCCAATTTATAGAGACTAAAAAATTGCTCTCAACATTATGCCTACTTGCAATCGAGAGTGGTACCCCAACTGCCTTGGTAGGATGCAGTCGCCCTCTAGATCGTTTGGGATTGACATCGCTCTCCAGATTACTACCTGTGCATTGATAACCTACCTGCACAACAATACAAGGTATAGAACCCTTTGCCATCCAGCCGCTGTGTCTGACGGTTTCTACAGTAATGCCTCATCGGGCATTGCTTTTAATATCGGTCGTATCTACACGATCACTCTCCTTATAAATCTCTTGATCAGGAAATCCCTTGGTACTCCTGGCCGTACGACTACAGATTCTGAATTTGCTCTTCCTAATTCCAACGAAATCACACCCAGTATGTTCATGAATGCCATTTCGGTGCAGCATGAGACGACCGTTCAAATCAAAAGGGTCAGTGTTCTCTTGTTCGGGTTCCTTCATTTCTCATCAAGGAGCAGGAACATTCGAGTGAGGAGCAATGTGGTGAAGAAGAGAAGGATTTTCCTGTCAAAATCTCCCGCACAGGCTGCACTGGCGGTGATTTTACTGGAGGCAGAGATTTAGCCAGAGATCTAAACGCTTCTCAGGTCTCGTATCTCCAAGAATCTAATGCCGCAAACCAAACTCCCTTCACATCCTGATTGTTGAAGTTATTATGTTTTCGTCTTTACGTTCTTTTCGTTCCCTCGAGTTGGCTATCGCATCGGGTGTCAGTTCCGCCCGCTCCCGTAGTTTAGTCTGTTTTCAGCTATCTGAGGTTCATCTTTTCTTCTTTCTGTCACTCTGATGAACCTCAGATGAACCTCAGGTTCAACAGGTTATGAGCCCAAACGATCCCTACTGATCGAGCATTCACCGCCCCGCCCAATTTAACTTCCCCTTCTATCAACAATCGTATACATCATCAAATAAACACGACACGTCGCGATCAATCAGCCCACCAAGTTCTCACGTCTATCCGTGAAATTTGATGTCAGGATCACCAAGATCAGACGAACAATCTCTACCTCAGAATCTACCAGATTACGGACTTGCAACCCCCGAGCCATCCACAGCACCCGCACGTCAACGTAGCCCTGCACCAGAACCAGAAGAAATCCAACTCATCGCCATGGATCCATTGCCATCTTCTCCATCGATCTCGTTTTCCAGTCGAAAAATCCCTACAATCCTTGAGGGACCTAACTATCGAGCGTGGAAAGAAGATGCGTACGAGACTCTGCGAAGCCAACAACTGTGGCTTGTCACATCTGGTGATGAGAAGGAGCCTATTGAATCTCGTTACGGAGCGGCCCTTTATCTCTTCGATCAACATTCCATCGCTTGGAAGAACAAGAATCTACAGGCGTCTGCACTTCTCTACGAATCACTCTCCGATGGGATCAAAGCTAGGATCAAAGCGAACAACCTGCAAGAGAAGGCCAAGGAGATGTGGGATTGGCTCAAGACAGAGTACGATGCAGCAAATCATCTCTATGCCGTCACCGCCTGGAGTGCTTTCGCGCGCACTCATTTCAGTGGGACAACTCCTCAACACTGGACAGAACACATGGCGGTCCTCGAAAAGAATCTTACGGACTTCATCAAATACGTTGGTGAAGACAAGCTCACTACTGGGACTTGGAAATCGATTGTTTTCTCTGCACACCTCCAAGCGACACTTCCAGACTCACTTCGCGACAAGATGAAGCCCTATTTTTCGGCACTGCAGGCAACGAAATCCTCACAAGCCACTCTCATCGACTTCACCCCAGAATGGATCTCTAACACCATCAATACGATTATGCTGGAAGAGGGTCTCAGTGAAGTGCAGAAGGCACAGGAACAGGCCCTCGTTTCGCGTTCAATAGCACCTCAGAGAGGGAGTGGAAACAGTGGGAGTGTCGGAGAAAAGGGGAGAAAGAGTGGATTGAATCGCTTCCCTTTGTGTCCTCATTGCAACCTACGCTCCCATGCCCCTGATCGCTGCTGGGAGCTAGAAGCAAATCGAGTCCTTGCACCCCCAGGATATCGATTCAAGGACGGAACGATCAATCCAAAGCGAAAAGACAACGGGAAAGAAGTAGCGTCACCATCCATCGATACCTCCTCCATTCCTGACCAAGCGAACCTTGTCCTCAATGTCTCCGATTTCAGCTCCGATTTTGCATCGAGTGCCCAGTCAATACGTTCACTTGCCATCCGAGATCAAGTACGACTGGTTGAAGAGGTGCCAGTTAGCAAGGCGAATCTATCTCTTGACAAAGTGGCAACCGCCGCCTGCATCGACTCGGGCTGCACCTCTCATGTCTTTCCCCTCGACTACATCTTCAATCGTCAGCCGCACAATGGATCTATCGAGGTGGCAGATGGTAGAAGCATATCTATTACGACTAAAGGTTCTGCGGAATACACTACCCACAACAAAAATGGACAACCTCTCTCAAACATCGTACTTCAAAACGTTCTTCACCTGCCTTCGCTCACCAGCCCCCTCATAAGCGTCTCCAAACTCGTCAGTCTCTCTCTTCCACCTCGCGACCGTTTCGAACTGGTTTTCGAAGATGGAGCATGCAAGATTTTTAATCGGAAGGGAGGGCTGGTAGGAATGGCGGAGGACAAAGGGGGACTGTTTCTGCTGAAGGGAGATGCACGGAAGGCGAAGGCGAGTACTCACATCGATACTGCCTCAAAGGCTGTCGACCTGAAGGTGTGGCACAACAGACTCGCGCATATCGGGATGGAGAAGATCAAAGATCTGATCTCGAAATCCCTGGTTGGAGGTTTGGAAGTGAAAGAGGCGAAAGCAAAGGATTTTGAGGAAGTTTGTGAGCCATGTGTGATGGGAAAGATGCATCGTGGTCCGTTTCCTTCAAAGCAAAGCGTCGAGCTCCCGCCTACTCTTCCGGGCGAGTCTGTAGTGTCCGATTTAACTGGTCCTGTGCAAGTCTCTTCGTTAGGTGGTGCTTGGTATTCAATTGTACACGTCGATGTTGGATCGAGAGTGGTGCACCAGGAATTCATTCCCGACAAGTCAAAGGCAACTGTTCTTCCCTCATTTGAGCGATTCAGATCGATCCTCCATGCAAAAACCCAACGAAAAGTGCAGAGATGGAAAGTCGATGGAGGAGGAGAATTCGTGAGCAGTCTGTTACGATCCTGGTTCGAAGTCAACAATATAGAATGGAAAACCACAACTCCTTACTGTCATCAGGAAAATGGGATTGCAGAGCGCATCCATCGTACCCTCCGCAACCTCGCAAAATCCATGCTCCACCATGCAAGGCTTCCTCTGACATTCTGGGCAGAAGCTCTCTACTTTGCCGGCCACGTCTACAATCGAACTCCTCATTCTTCGCTACAGGGAAAGATACCACTCACAAATCTCGAAGGAATCCAACCCTCAGTTGGCTATCTACGCACATTTGGCTGTACGGCGTGGGCGCTCATACCGGAAGAGCGAAGGAGGAAGTGGGAAAATAAGGCTGTCCGCTGCATTTATCTTGGGCCTGACGTGATGTTTAAATCGCATCGTTGCTGGGACCCAATGAAACGTCGTCTAATTCGAGCACGGCATGTGATATTCGCTGAAAACTACTTCGAAGGGAGAACTGGGTCAGATCGTCTGGACGACTACTCTTTCTGGTCAGAAAAGAATATAGATGAGTTCCCTCAAGATGCACCTTCTGATGCTGGACTTCCCGATTCGTGGGTGCGAGTTGCACCTTCCGCTCCCAACTCCATCGAAACAATAGCTCCATCTCCATCCATTCCAAGCTCCTTTGAGGCGAGTAATCTTGAGGAGAGAGATAATTTGGGAACGGGCAGTTGCGAGGGCGCTTCACACGAAAGGGTGGACGTAAGACCCGCAATTCAGGAAAGTGATGTTCCTCTAAATGATCAGCATTACCCTGACAAATCAACGGAGCCAACTTTCGCACATAGACGTCCCAGCACTCCACCTGAGCCACCTTCCTTCCATCCATCGACCTCAACTCAGACAGCTCCACCTCCTCGCCGTTCCACACGAAAAAGAATCCCAAATAAGCGTATCCTCAATGACGACTACGTCATTGACTCGAAATACAGAGATATCCTCCGTCTAGCTCCTAGTACGCACGTTGAAGGGAGCACCGTGTCTCCTGAGAGTTTGAAATTGGGCAGTTGCATTGGGGCCAAGCACGTAGAGGTGGACGTAAGACCCATTCAACAGGAAAGTGCCTGTGCCTTACATGACGTGCACACCCCTAATGACAGTGTACCTGTGGCGGTTCAAGTGGACGAACTCTCAAAGAAGGACGTACAGGAGGTGATTCGCAAGTGGGGCCACAAAATTCCTTCATCGAAGCATGTCAACGTCGACTCCATCGATTACACGTTCTCTACACGAGCCCTACAAGATCGCGGCTGGACACTTCGAGAGCCCCGTAGTCTGAAAGAGGCATTGGAGAGCAACGAAGGTCCCGAATGGCTGGAGGCGTGTCGGAACGAGTGGGAGAAGCAGTTCCTCAATAAGACCATAGAGGGTGAGCCTATTGACCTTCCTGAAGGCGAAACGGCTACACCACTCATGTGGGCGTTCCGACATAAATACGATATCAACGGAAAGTTAGAAAGCCTGAAAGCACGCATCTGTGTACGAGGAGACCTTCAGACTCCAACTGGTGATCCAACTTTTGCTCCAGTAAGCAACGGCGAAACTATTCGAGCAGTTGTAGCCCTTGCCGCTCGTGAAGACTTATCTATCTACCAAGCTGATTACGAGACTGCTTTCCTCAACTCCCCGATAGACACCTCAAAAACACGAATCTACATCCGTCAACCACCTGGACTCGAAAAACCTGGAACTGAAGGGAAAGTATACCTCCTAAAAAAAGGACTGTACGGCTTGTTGGAGGCAGCTCGTCTCTGGTTTGACACCCTCAAAACAGACCTTCAAGCAAAGGGTTGGACTCCACTCTGGTCTGATTCCTGCGTTTTTACCAAGAACGTAGACGGCAAGCTCTACATCTTAGTCGTATACGTTGACGACACTCTCCTGCTAGGAAAGGACCGAGAAGTTGCCCAAAGACTTCAACGGGAACTGGGGACTTCGTTCGCAATGCGAACACTTGGTGAAGTTGGAAAATTTCTTGGAATGGAAGTAAAACGGGATTGGGAGAAGCGTACCATCAGCTTAAGTCAAAGAGTTTACACGGCAACGATTCTTGAAAAGTTTGGATTCACAGATAGCTACGCAAGCGTGCCAGCAAATCCAAAAGTAAAACTAGAGCCATTCGATGGGGTTTGGACTGAAGAAGAACTTGCCAGCAAACCTCCTTGGTCTTTCCTCGAAGCCACAGGGTGCCTCAACTGGTTATCAGTTTGTACACGACCAGATATAACATACGCTCTCTCGAATGTCCAACGGTTCTCAGCCAACCCAGGCCCAAATCATTTCAGAGCAGTCAAACAAATTTTCCGTTACCTCAGTGCAACCTCGAACAAGGGTTTGCTATTCAACGGAAACGATCGAAGACCCCTTCACGCATATGCCGACGCTTCCTTTGCCTCTCTTCTTCCCTCTTTCAAGTCGCAAGAAGGTCGGCTCACCATGCTCTGCGGAGCACCCATCACTTTCAAATCAAAACCACAGACAGTTGTTGCCCTTTCTTCTGGTGAAGCAGAATATGGTGCTGCTGCAAAGGCAACTGCAGACCTCTTGTGGACGAGAGGTCTTTACGAAGAACTAGGAGCCCTGGCAAGCGTTCATAACGTATCTCCTGGAGAAGAGATCCCTCCAACCACTGTCTTCGAAGACAATCAGGCTGCAATAAAGATATCAACAAACGGCGTTCACCATGCGCAAAGCAAGCCTATTCTTGCTCTTGTTTCCTTCGGATGTGGTGTACTTCTCTCAGTGATGCTAGTCACACACAAGGAATATTCAGAACGACACAGGCTTACAGCATCAGTCAGTCTGTCTGTGGCCACACATGCTGTCTGTGGTAAGTTGCACGAGTCGACTTGCATATGTTCTAATGTTCGACTTAGATGTTGCCATTGCTACCACTTTGATTGTTCATCTCTTGCTTTATCGATCTAAGCCTCTACTTCAGCGTGAGTTCATGCTCACGTTTAGCTGAAACTGACCTGCCGATTTATAGAGACTAAAAAATTGCTCTCAACATTATGCATACTTGCAATCGAGAGTGGTACCCCGACTGCCTTGGTAGGATGCAGTCGCCCTCTAGATCGTTTGGGATTGACATCGCTCTCCAGATTACTACTTGTGCATTGATAACCTACCTGCACAACAATACAAGGTATAGAACCCTTTGCCATCTAGCCACTGTGTCTGACGGTTTCTACAGTAATGCCTCATCGGGCATTGCCTTTTATATCGGTTGTATCTACACGATCACTCTCCTTATAAATCTCTTGATCAGGAAATCCCTTGGTACTCCTGGCCGTACGACTACAGATTCTGAATTTGCTCTTCCTAATTCCAACGAAATCACACCCAGTATGTTCATGGATGCCATTTCGGTGCAGCATGAGACGACAGTTCAGATCAAAAGGGTCAGTGTTCTCTTGTTCGGGTTCCTTCATTTCTCATCAAGGAGCAGGAACATTCAAGTGAGGAGCAATGGGGTGAAGAAGAGAAGGATTTTCCTGTCAAAATCTCCCACACTGGCTGCACTGGCGGTGATTTTACTGGAGGCAGAGATTTATCCAGAGATCTGAACGCTTCTCAGGTCTCGCATCCCCAAGCATCTAATGCCCCAAACCAAACTCCCTTCACATCCTGACTACTCGTTCAGACACTGAATTATCAAAGCTATCGACTAGTAGTTTCATGTTGTGTACTACTGTTTAGCTTATAGTAATATCTCGATTAATAGGAGTTAGAAGTCTTTCGTCTTTCGTCAACTATCCTCCCGCTCTCCTTCTCCAGCAGAGCATGACCTAATATTCCTCATCCCGCGTCGTTAGGATCTCTTAACTGAAGCGGTCACTCGTTCTAAATCCTTTGTGGCAATACTGTAACTACTTTTTGTTTACTACTTCAGGATCCCCATTCCACCTTCTTTAGCCTTGCTTTGCTTCCAGTAATGCTTTACGAGGCGTGTATGTGTGTTAGTTTCCGACCACTACTCCCCCCACTTTTCTCGCCTTCTCTTTTCGTTTGAGTGAAACCCTTGCTCGCTCTCTCCTCCGTCCCGTCGTATTGTGGAAGAGGAACGGGCGGAAAAGACAGAGAGGAGGGAGGACATCGGAGAGCCTCCACAAGCCGGTCTCTGTCGCCTGTCCCCTTGCTATCCATCCTGCCCTCCACCTGCCACCTGACGCCGTTCGCCATCGAAAACCCTTTAACTACCCAATCAACCCACTGCACGGGCAAGGTCAGGATGCGAAAGAGGAGCATAGATCAGGAATGGTTGGGGAACGAAGGCTGACGTCGCAAGAACCCCTAACTAGGCTGTCCTTCCACTCTCTCCGTCCATAAACGTCTTCCCGGCTCTGTCGCCCATTCTCGTTTGTCAATTGAGAACCGCTTGCGAAACAGAGGCCGAATCACTAAGGAGAGAGAGGAACGTCAGTTCGTCCTCCCAGAGCTCTCTCGCTCTCTCGCTCTCCCTTCCATCCCCCACCTACCTTTCCGTCATCCACCCTACAGTAGACTTCGGAAATCGAATACACAGAGCACGAGGACGAGATGGAGACGTGTGCGTATGGCTCAAGAGTGGCCGAAGGAAGTTCGGGTTAGGCATGGAGGCTGGACGGAGGAAGAGAGCGGACGGGAGCGCCGAAAGGAGGTTGCCGACGATGAGAGAGCACCAGAGAAGGGATCGTAAGTGAGGGTTACAGTGCCGGAGAGCGAGAGATGGTGACGGCCGTGAAGTTGTATGTCCCATGGTGTTCTACCGATTCTCATATGTCATTTAGGTGTGTTTTCTACTGTCTCCTGAAAAAGGAAATCCAGCAGTGGACTCTGGGTTGATACAAGAAAGCCTCTTCATTCCTAGTATATTGAATCGCATATTGTTCTCTATTTCTATCACGTCGACGATTCATCATATTGTATGGTATTTTATTCTTTAGCTTGTGTTGTACACGCTAAGCTGTTAAGGGCTATATACTCGTAGCAGCAGATTAAGCGAACTACGAAGTGCTTAGTATGTAGAGGATGAGCTATTCAGCAGTATTGGAACTGCTGAACGTTCAGTAACAACAGTTTGCAGGCAGAGAATATTTTATTTAGCATTGTGTCTGCTGATTATATTTACAACATCATTTAAGCCTTGTAAGGTTGAAATATTCAGCCATAGAATGACGGAGTCGAGTGAGAACAGGATTCAACTTACATGAGTGAAAAATTCAGCATGCAAATGCTGAACTTCAAGCTTCAGCTTCAGGCCTCAAACTTGCATCGAGACTGAAAATTCAGCCTCAAGTGCTGAATTTTCAGTGCTCTCCCGGCTGGATTTCGGAACTCAGCCAGTGCAGTCTTACAGTGTATAACAGTTATTCCCTAGTTTCCTTCATTCTTTCCCTAACCTACCACTTTAGCTAGCTGATTTCTAGAAAAACAGCAAGGTAAAAAGTCAAACTAGCAGCAGTGTTCTGACAGAAACACTTGTCTAAATACCTTTCCCGTTATCATTTCACAGGTACGCTTGCAAAGACTGACACTCTGCTCTCAAGCGGTCGCTCACTTAGTAGCTCAAGCAGCCGACAACTAAAAACAAACGTGAGTGGCAGGCTTAGTTGCTCTTAGATATGCCTAGTTTGAGTGCAAGGGAGTCGTGCCTGAGCCCGTGCTTTGCTGCTTGACAGAGAGCGGAGCGTCATCCTTTCTACGAACGGCTTAAGAGCTCTGTCCTCAGCGACTGAGCTGCTTTCCCACACAATCAGCATGCATAAACCGTCTCCCCTGCAGATTCTGCATAAATAGTTCAGGTGGGCGACTGGTGCTTGCGCCACTACCAATTATTTCGCTCATTATCTTTTGACTGCGGAAACCACTGGCGTAGGCAGGCTTACATTGTCACTCTCGAACAGTGCCAGTGGACACCACGAACTTCTGTCCACGTCGTCACAACCGGCATTCACCCCCTCATAACCTGCATCGAAATGACCAGACTGATCAATGAAACTGGTTTTGTACTGAATCGTTGCACTCAAATTTCGAATCCGATAATCAGCCTTCCTTCTTCCCGTCTTCACTCCATTCAACTCGGTTTGCATACAAATATGCACAAATTCAAAGAACCCCGCGAAATGTGTGGGTTCTGTTCTCAGAGCTTGAAACTAGTCTTTGGGAACATCTGCACCTCAAAAGCATTCCATTGTCAACTAATCTTTCACGAGGTCTGCAGAGAATCTACCTAACCCGCTACATCCAGCGCTAAATCCTGCAGATCAAGAAGCAGACCTTCGAACATCAGCGACAACGCTGAAGAGCCATACGCAAGCTCCCCATTTTATCGCGTCCCAAGAAGAGCGACAAAAGAAGACTTTGATTTAGTCTTGTACGATTTGGGACAGCGACAATACCTCTCAGTAACCAATTTTACAAGGAGGAGGAGAAGAAAGAGTCGAATACTGTTTCTCTCTTTCCAAGCTGGAACGTACCTTCTTTCTAGCTGCTTTCGATATGCCCTCTGAAGCTGTTCGAACTGTGGTCATCCCCATTGGTAGGTCGCAGATTCAGCGTCGCATAAACTGCATTCTGATTCGTCTGAAAGTGATCGGGACCTGGTGAGAGAGATTTGCGTGATGGCATTAAAGTCCCTGAGCATTGACAGGACAAACATTGCTTTGTGGAGTATTGAAATGTACCTGTTCCTCTTAGACTTCGTTTCATCATCTCATGCTATATCTTCAGGTGCATGGTGTACCTGTACTATCTAAGGGCATGTTCGAAGGATGGACCGCTGATGAGAACAGCTGTTGCTATCTTACGCTTCCGTCGTCATCAGGAGAACGCGGACTGACGGCCATTTAGTGCGCTATTGTGGATACGGCGTGTACGGCCGTAGAAATGTCTCACCACTCTTTTAATTTTATCCACTTGCAAATTCCTATGGGTTTCTTCAGATTCAGATATGCTGCTCATGGTGGTCTCAAGTTGTTGTTTTGCGACACGTCCGCTATGACATCATAGCTGTCACAGTGGTAGAAGTTGAACAGACCGTGATAACAACCACTTGTACAACATGAGCAGAGCTCTTTGTCCTTTCCCTGACTGTGGAAAGGAGTTTAACATCCGCAGAGGTGGATATATGAAGCATATGAAGAAGCATGAAAGGGAGGACAAGAATAATAGAAAGCGGAAGAGGCCATGGCAAGCTCGTTCATTTGAGGTTACCCCATATGTATCTCTTGGTTCGTTGAGGGAACAAGAACTCAAGGAAGAATATGAGGATGAGGATATCATTTTCACGCCTCAAGGTCCGCAGTTTATGTTTCTGTGGAGCGTGGTGCTCAAGGTTGAATATTAGCAAAAAGGCGGCAAGGAGCATTGGCTTTAACCAATCATAGTTTCTCAGATTCTTCCCGTCAGTCCTCTCTCTTTGATACTACTACTCTTACACCACAACATTCATTGCTCATCAAGTTATTACAGGATGTGGAGCAGGAGCAGATGATTCCATTGCGGAATCCTCACTGGCATTCTGCGTTGACCCAGCGACGGCACATAGTTCTCCTCCAAGTCCACTGTTATGTCTGAACCCCGAGCCGAGCAAGCTTCCTACTGGTCCCACAGCTTCTGGATTTTACGAAATCGTCCACGAAGATGCTGAGTTTGCAACTTGTGCTCCGACATTACAGAGAAACATTTCGCAATCACACCCTCCCTACTTTCCGTTTCAATCCGAAGCAGATTTTGACTTAGCCAAACTTGTTTACGACAGTAATATCTCCCAGAAGCTTGGGGATAGATGGATTGGAATGATGCGTAAGCATAAGGCTCAGGATGTCTCTTTGCGCTCTTTCAAGGATATTCAAAGCACCTTGTCTTTATCAACTGGCCTTGTTTCTACTCCGGTTTGTATTCCATTATAATTGAGTTCTGCTGACATGTATGGATATAGTTCATTGAGCAGCAATTTGAAGTTCGGTATGGAAATGAAACACGAGTCCATCGAATTTTTGGCCGCAATATTGTTGAAGTTGTGCGAGAGGTTCTTGCAGATCACGACGCTTGTTCCAAGTTTATCTGGTATCCAGTCAAGAAATATCGATGGAGCGAAGAGAGTTTGGAATGGGTGCGAGTTTACGATGAAATATTTACTGGCAACAGGTGGTAGAGGCTTCAAGTATGTCTTCTACTTATCAAACTAAAACACGTCGACCAGTGACAATAGAACGATGTTGCCGATCCAAGCACATTTATCATTTTCCTCATTCTCTATTCTGACTCCACCCTGGTCATCAAAGTTGGCAATCGGAAATGCCATCCAATTTACATGTGGCTTGGAAATTTTCCGCTCAAAGAGCGAAGTCTACCAGGGAAGACAGGCTGTCATTTGATGGGCTTTCAACCGATAGTAAGTCTGTCACCTTCCGAATCAAACACACTGATTATACAGCTGCAGGTATCAGGCACGGAAGAAGAACGAGGAACGGATAGTTTTAGGAAATATAAGCGTCAAGTCTACCTCAGGGCTTATGCTGTGGTTTTAGAAACCATTATACGGATCGGGGAAGCAGGCATTGTTGTTTCGTGCGATGATGGAGCCAAACGAAGAGGTGTCATTAGGTTGGGTTTGATGGAAGGAGACCTGGATGAATTGTAAGCACCCTAGCCATATTTTAATTTGGAAGAATCGTTGACATACTGCCATTTGTTTAGATATGATGTTTTGTGTTTGTTAGGACCAGCATCAGGCTTTACCTGTCCTATGTGCCTGGTACCCCGTGATGAGGCCGCACTCGTCACTCGTACATATCCCCGTCGTACAGCTGTAGATGCTCGTGAACAATTGGCTAGAGCGCAGCATATGGCAGACTCAAGGGCCAAGACAAAAGCGGTTGAAGAACTTAGATTGAAGCGCTCCATGAGATTTGAAAGCGTCAGCATTCCCTCTACAATTATCTTGACTCATGGCAGTTTTAGAGTCCATTCTTCAAACTGCAATCTGATGTCTTTGAAGCTATTGGTGCCGATACTTTGTACATAAATGGAGGGATTATCAAGGATCACATTTTAAAGGCTCTTTTCGACAAATTGTCTGGAGAGGATAAGGAACAAATTGATGAATAGTACGTCACTCTCTTCTCCTGTCACTGCATTAAAGGGAATCAATCACAGTTTAGTCGGGACTACCTCCATATTCCTCTCTTCGTCATGTCACGGCAAGAGGCATTACAGCACGTGTTGGCTATTCATCCATGCAGTTTGATGATATATTCCGAGTTGGTGTTATGTCTCCACACTAGTGCCTGCTGATGTCCCATTGACAGCAAATGCTCCCAGCGCTTGTCCACCTTAAATCTATTTCCAGGCCTGACGAAGTCCTCCCAGCCATCCGGACACTTATTGAATACATGATGCAGACCAGATTCCCAGTACAGGATCAAGACCGCCTTCAGCTAGCTCGTGAAATGCTGCCGAAAGTCGAGCGAGCCAATATTGTTAGTTCAATCCACACCATTCTCTATCATTGATTGGGCATCTCCAGCAACTTCATAAACATTTAGACATGTCTAATGCCTTTCCCAGACTGCATATGTTGGGCGAATATCCTCATTTAATTGAGGAAGCAGGCTCAACCCATCAGCGGAGTACGGACCACGTAGAATACAATCATAAAAAGCAATAGAAAATCTTCGAGCGCGCAAATCAGAGTCAGGAGGAAGGGCTTACGGAGGCGTCAGTGAGCCGTTTTTGTCTTGAACGTAATTACATGTGGTGTAATTGCTCAACAGATGGCACAACGTAACTTCGAACATATCCAACTCGAAGAAATCGTGAACCAGATTCAGACTCAACAGCGGCAGAATAATGACTCGGAAGGGGATGACCCGCCACACAAAAGCAAAGATGCTTGCAGTTTCAACAATCTCCACCCACGTCTAGGCGGCTCCTCCCAGTCACACTCGTCCACAACTGCTTTCTTCTCCCGTCTGGCAGCGAGTTCACCGGCCAAACAGTCTGGGAAAGAGCTCCAGGAGCTGTTGCACCTGTTTCTCTTTTACAAAAAGAATCCGAATGCTAGAAATAACCAAAGGAAGGTGAAATCGATTGATCTGCCTGTATTGGACATGGATAATGTGAGCCACCAGTTGTCACACATGTTAAATTTTCTAGATTCATGAATTTACATTGCTACGCACGACCTTCACCTCATTCGTTGATTGGAGGACTTAGGTGGATCTCATTCGCTCTTCCGATCAATGGAGAGGCCAAGGGGAGCGGCGCGACGATGTTATCGTGCAGAATAACGATGGGACCTTTGCTTTTGGCAAAGTGATTCGGTTATTCAAGGTGCAATTTGAAGGGAAATCCCTTCAACTGGCTTTTTTTCAGCCATATGAGTGGAAACGGCGCCATGATCTCACTGGAATGCCATATTTTAAGCGGCAATACCGACTCGAAGTCATTGAGGTTACGGCTATCGTGCGAAGTTGTTATTTTCAGCCAGATGGAATGGAGCATTCTCACGTACACCTTAATGATCTGGCAGAGCCTGACCTTTTACTTCGTTTGAGGGGACTTGATTAGCTGTAACTACTGTTCAACAAGCTGCCAGTGTAACTAAATGATATTGTTCACAAAGAGTCATAGTAATACCATTTCTCACATTCGCTTTGATGGATTGCTGCCGGTGAGGAGAGCGAAGAAAGGTTAATGGATCGAGTAGATTACGAGCTAGACAATCTCTGAGGAGCTGTCCGAGTCAGCAACAGAACGAAATGAAAGATACAGGTCGACGCTACTAAGGACTCGTCAGCATTAGAACTGAGATGTATACAGACCTCAGGCTCTCAACGAGGGTTCTTAATAGCTTCTGAAATATCCACCGTCGACCACTTATCGTGAGCGGCTTTTTCAGGATGCGACATCATACATTGGTAGGTCATACGAGATATCAACACCTCGACAAGCTGATCGATGGTGGATCAAGGGACGTGGCAGTTGTTCAGATCCTCAGGGCATTCACCCCAATGACCAGGCACTGCTCAGCCGTAACGCAGTTTAGCGCGATGCATGCTCAGCTCTGGTCAGCGCGATTTCTCAACAGCGCCTGATCAGACAGACTACGTTTTTGTGATGTAGGTGCAAGTTGGACACAGGAAGAAGAGGAAGACAGACTGGCCTCTGGTGAGATCTTGCGCATCGGGAACGCGTCGCGTCACGAATTTGACCTGTGTGCACTTGTCTAGTACCACCCCCCCACACGATACCAAGGTCACAGGGCGCCTTGGGAAAGTGAAAGATGAGTTTTCGGCGAGTCATCTGAAACTGACCACCACTGCAGACCTTTCATCTCCTCCGCCTCTGCAAGCAGTCACTAGCACACCATCTCCGAACGTCCTCCATCGGTCTCTCCATCTCCGCCGCCCTTCCCACTTTCTCGCTCTGAGCTATCCGTTTCTTTCATCAGCCCCATGCGTCACCTCTCTTGCGTCTCGCTGGTCTCCTTCACTGTTGCT
Organism: Atractiella rhizophila; assembly: GCA_021432655.1. Lineage (NCBI taxonomy): Eukaryota > Fungi > Basidiomycota > Atractiellomycetes > Atractiellales > Hoehnelomycetaceae > Atractiella > Atractiella rhizophila. Next base: position 110,741 of record MU271218.1, on the reverse strand, counting down.
GGTTCTGGTGTCCCTCTCTTGTCCCAGCCTCCTTCGTCATCCCCTCCGGCTCCTCTCTCCTTTACATACCCTTTCACCGCAGCTATCCCCCACCGTCCTCTTTTGCTGATGGACCCTTCCTAGGCTACGGGTGATGGAGTCGGTCCGAACCGAAATACTTGGACAGAGCAGGCGCGACAGGTGGGGAGGCGCAGAGAGGGATGACGGTAGTAGGGGTATGCGCAAGTAATAAACAGACAAGTACAATCAGCGCAAAGAAAGGAGGGAATAAGATACACTGCGAACAGAGTAGTGCATAATAGAAGGCGTGGTGTGACAGAGATGGAAGGGGCAGAGTGGTCGGAGAGAAGAGGTGACCGTCGTTCCCTCTCCCTCTTTTGCAATTGCGTTTACTGACATGGGTATTAGGTTTCTCCCACTGTCACTCTGTCCACCGTCGCCCATCTCCCGTCTGCAATCCCGTCCCGCCTCAGCACTTCCAGACCCTCCGAGTCCCAGCCTCCTGCCTTACCTTTAGCCCGGGTCTATGAAGCGAGACGGCAGTTAAACGGAAGCAGTAAGCGCATCCTGCACCGGTCACAATACCTCCATCCAACCTATCCCGCTTCCCATAATCCTCACCACAACTCTCACCTCGCTCTCTCCAGCATCCCTCTCTCCCCACACCCCTGCCCCCCCCCAACATCCAACATCCTCCGCTCCTCCAGCAACCTTTCTGTCCTCCGAAATGAACGCCGAGGTCAAGTTGGAGGTCGGATCGCCAAAGCAGAGGATGGAGCTCACACAGCGGGTCGTGGATTAAGCCTGGGCATGGGAGAGGCATGATATGCTTTCTCTCACCCCCAGTCGCCCTCTCGTTGCACCTCGCTCTCTAACATCCCCAAGCGCACTTCAGCCCTCCTTCGACTGTAAGCAACTTGCTTCACAGTAGATATTGCAAGTCAACCGCGAAGTGTAGTAGGGACGCGTGATGACGAAGGAGGTGGACGGTGGCTCAGATGGGGTCGGAAAGGAGGTTGGAAAGAAGTCACTGCCAACCGATTCACCCATCCCAATCGTGCTGCCGTCTTTCGCCGCCTCGCCTATTCTCTTGCCGTCTACTATTGCCTATTCCTGCTGCACCGATCACCTTCCACCTTCTCTCGCAAAATGGTCTTCTAAAATCAACCCAAAGCATGAAAGCCACTTCAAATGGTGAAAATGGTGGAGAGAGGGGATGAATACGGTCGGTGATCGCAAAAGGACGTGAGAAGGACCGTTCCGGCGTCTCTTCTACTCCTTTTCGACCTCTGCCTCCTCTTTTTGCTGCACTTACCCGCTGCGCCAAGGTTGGCCCTTCATTTCGCATTCCGCCAACCCCTCTGCCTTTTTTCGCACTCTAGCCTGGTTAGGACTTTCCTTTCTGCTGGCAGTGTATTCCCTTTCTCCCTCTCTTTCCTTGCCGCAAGTGTCCTAATTGACATGTGCACTAGGCCGATCTCTCCGTTTTCTGCTAGTCTCACTCCACCTCCTCTCGCACTCCACCTGCACCAAGTCCATGAGCATGGGTCAAACGTGGACGTCGGATAGCGGAGAGGGCAGATGTGACAAGGGATCGATTATCAACATGGTATGTTTCGCGCCACCTGACATCCCCCACCGTCCTATGCCTCTCCCGTGTTCCATGCCGCCCTCCCTCATATTTTCTCTCCCACCTCATCGTCCACTTTCTGTCGGACTACGGCTTGGACTCCATGGATCAACTTCAACCGACGCTTGCTTCGTGACATCGAGGTCAACAATGAAATGGCTATTGGAGAAAGGGCGGCCATGGGGACAATGGTGGACCAGGGCTACAAGAGGATGTCTAGGTCGGCCCCTTTCTCATGCTCATAAGCATCTGCCTTCCGCCCCTCTTGTCTCCCGCTACTGACTCGAACATCACCTATATTCTAGCTGAGACGCAAGTGACCTCCGCTCCTCCTGCCATCATGTTGCTAACTGCCCTATCTCTCCCAGGCCTATCTAGCCTTTCCTCTTATAATCAGATCATTAGGGAACGAAGCAGCATTATCAAAGTGTACTGCTTTAGCTCTCGTTTGAATTGCAGTGTAATTTAGGTACTAGTATTGTAAAAGGATTTTAGTTCTTTTACATATTTTAGGATTTCCTGTGGCACTATGTGGTAGTCAAGTGCTAGAGAACTAAAGCCTTCAACGTCCGGACGCAGACTTCTTCCACCACCCAACACCAGTCTTAATTGTAAACTCGCCTAATCCACCGGCTCCCACGAACAGTTTTGCGATCTCACGATCGTGATGTCTGATCTTTGCGCGGAAAACGTCGAGATGGTTCAAGTTGGACAATGCACTGATGCGCTGCAGGCATGACCCGATCTCTCACCTTGTTGTCTCGTTTAATGTGCGTTCGTGGGCTCTAGTCCAGCGTGTTATCTCCCAGAGTGAAAAGAAGAAAAACATCGATTTCATGCAAGGATGATCAGGGGACAGAGCCATCGCACTGGTCCATCTCATTACCCCAGTAACGGTAGAACATGGCACTCCGATCCACCTCTCCATTCTCTCCTCTTTCCTTTCTCGCCTACCTCCATCAATTCACATGCTCCGGATCACATTTGTCTTGCGTCTGGTATTCTGGAGCAAATCTTATGGGCCGTCGAAATCATCCTACTTCTCTCTGGCAGGTCTCGAAAATGAAGTCGAACCCGACAGTACAGTGATTCTTTGCGTTGCGTTGGAGGAGGAAAGTATTGTGGTGACTTTTGGGGATACCAAACATCATGCATCCTTGGAATTGGAGCGCCTGTCTCGGAAGCCCTTCACATGCACGTTTCACCTTCCAGATAATCGCTCTGAGGCCATCTTCGACCCCGTCGCCCTATACTCATACTCCAAGGGGCAAGAGCGTTTCATTCCTCTCAGCGAATGAGAGGAATCAACCATCCCATCCACCGGTCTGGGGCCAAGCATCCAACTCTCCCTCTCCACAACTCGACCTACAGGTATTAGTCCATGCAGCATCATGCACCTTCCTCCTGAGATCCTCTCACTCATCTTCAAGTTCCTTTCACTTGATGAAAATAAACTGCTCATTGAAGCTGAATGTCTTGTTTCCTTCGAGCGACTTTCCGCCGTCTGTCAGCTTTGGAAGGCTGTTTCAGTCCCATTTTTGAATGATTTTGATCTTTCTATAGAGGAGAGGCTTGCCCGCTTGAAACAATATCCTCATGCCAGAGGACGGTTGTGGACATCCCTCCGGTTTTTGAAACTGCTTTACTATGACATCAGCGTTGAGATGGCGAAAGACGTCATCGCCGACGCACCGAACGTTAGGAACGTGTACATGGATGCATTGTGGAATGAAGAGGAAGCGAAGATTGTGTTGCATGCGATTGAAGGCTTGAGGAAGTTGAATAACGTAACCTTTGGAGAGTATGGTTTGAGAAAGTGCAAGAAGGATGAGGTCGAGAATTTTATGTGGAGGATGGGTGACAGGATCAGAACCTTCAGTGCTTATGACGTGGAGGAGGACTCTGCCTCATCGACATCACCAGGCCTTCAATTATCATCTGACCTCAAAGAACTAGAGCTTCATACATACCCACCTCTCCCATCGCTCTCTCTCCCACTCTCCCTCACGCATTTGTATCTCTCCAACCTGTGTCCCCTCCCTCCATCTGTCTCTGGCTCCTGTCTGCCGCCTCTACTTGAACATCTCGAGATCACCCTCGCCCCCTACTCACCCGATGGAAAGACCTCCATCCTACCCACTTGTCACACCTCAAACATCTCACTGACCTCTACCTCGACGGTGGTGAGGAAACTTCAAACCTCGTTTCCCCCCAGTTCTTCCACACACTCACAAATGCAAAAGCGATAAATTGGGTAGATGTTCAGTACTGTGTGGTGGACTGGGGATTCACTCCGTTCGTATTTTCAGATTTCATCTGCTGGTTCTTTGGGGACAGGGGGGTGAAGGAGGAGAGGGATGTGGTGGATGGTGCTGAAAAGGTGAAGACGACGAGAGGACGCAAGTTGAGTGTTCAGCTATTCTTTGGAGGGTGGCTTGAGGAAGAGATATTCAAAGCTAGGAGCACGTTGAGAGAGTTTGGTGTGAGCGAGTGGGATAAAAGTACATGGGTTCGGGAGGGAGGGGAGGAGTGATGCTGGATGTACAGATTTCATCTGTGTTCTAGAGAAGAAAGAGAAGAAGGTGCACAGTTCATATCCATGTCTCCATCTAACGCAGAATTGAAATGATGCGGGTTCATATAGGACCCGTCAATCATCCATCCCCTAGCTCTATTCATTGTATCACATCTCACAAATCTCTCCTCCTTCATGCCCAACACCTCACGCTCGACAATTGCAAGGAATCTTCAACCCCGTTCGCACCAAATCCTTCTGCATGCACTGTTAGAGTCCAATGTCGTTAAAGTTTCCTATGTCGAAGTGATTCGATTTCCCAAAGTTTATCGAAGAGGGATATAGACAATGATGGATGGGGGGGGAGGGGGGAGGCTTATTTAGTTCCTTGAAGAGGTATGAGGAGATTCGGTTTGTGAGGAGAATGCTGTCTGTGTGTATTACGGGTGTCTACTCTCATGCGAACAATTCACTGGCTAGCTGTAAAAGGGTTTAAGACATCAAATTCCGCCCAGAAAGTGTCCCGAGGTGGTCTCTTGCTTAAGCTGTTCTCACGATTGACGATGACTGTTGCGTTCCGATGATGGACCAATTGGCACCTGCGCACCTGCCGTCGGAGGTCGAAGACGTGGTACAAGGCCAACGATGGAATTCCTTCAGCCCCTGGTTGAAGGACCAAGTTCCCATCTTTTTGTCCCTTCATTCCTTAATCTTTGTCCAAAGAGTTCCATTTAAGCATTCTTCGAGGTTCGGTCATTGTCGTGATTGTGTTCTCTTCATCCTCTACCTTCGCTTCCTGGAAACGTACATCACCCGGTGTCAACGTCAGAACATCACAGCAAAAGGGAGAGACGAACCTGAGCGGCCCTAAGAGCGCAGATTGCATTTTGAACTTAAAGCAATGTGTGATGGCGACTCATCAGTCTACGAGGCCAGGCCCCTAGGGAATAATTGCTTGCTCATAACACCCTGGTCCGTATTCATTGAGCAATTCATTAACTACGAAGCGTCAGAACGAAGTTATAGTGCGACAGTAGGTCGGACTGTTGACGGTCACCTCCTTCATAGGATGGCAAGTGACGGGCACCACCTGGACGAACTCAATGCCATGTCGACTTGGACGTATGTTCCGCCGTCCTTGGCGAGGGAGACAGTCTGCATGCACGCCTGTTCTCGTCCGTCCATCACTATCAGTACACCGATCTGCAAAGTGTAGGATGAAAAGGGAAAGCAAGGGCAAACACACCTCGCCCCCGTGCAATCGACCGGGAGGTCGTAACCCTGCAATCCCCTGTCTGCAACCTTGGACTCCTCCGCGAGCCACGAGCCTCCTCGAATGCGCTATCCTCTGCTCTCCCTCATCCACTAAACCACAAACGCAAAAAGGACAGAAACGGGAGACATGTCGTGCATCAGAGACGTTAGAGTTGGACGCACATTTGGCAGGCATGAAAGTCCCCGATCCCACATACCTGTTTGCGAAGCGAGCCTGCCGCTCTGGAATGTCGACCACGATTATCCTTCTAGTACCTAACGGCCTCACATCTGCCGATGCGAGGAGCACCCTTAGACCGGCTGTTCAGTTATTAACTTTTATTCGAAGGGGACAGCAGAAATGGAGGAGCACAACCCGAAGAAGGTAAAATTCAACCTTCAGCCCCACTTTCGTTCCACAATATGTGCTATGCTTTTGAATGAGCACAGGGTATTGTTCGATCCGCTCTATCTTCTAATGAGATGTCTGTTACCACACCAGTAGTCTGTTATACGACATATTCGACGGGAGTAGAGGGCTTGAAACGTACATCGCGAAATCTGTAGGCTCTGTCATCACGGACACAATAAGTCAGCGTTTGGAGAGCGGACATGTAAGGAAAATAATGTGCAGGTCTCGCCGTAGTCAGTAGAAGCCTCGCAGCATCCACCCCCCCCCAACCAATCTAGTCAGCACGAAGCTGCGTACCAGGAAGAGGAGAGAAGGAAGAGGGAAAGCTCACGGAAGGAAAGGTAGCGAGGAACTCAACGAAGGGACAGAGCTAGCACCTTCCCGCATTGGAGTCGTAGCACGTCCTACGTGACTCTCCGCGCTCGAGGGCGGTGCAGTCTCCTTGAAATCATCTCAACTCTCTGCCCATATACATGACCAAGTGTCGACTTGAGAACAATCGCGGGAGCAGGGAGAGACGAACCTGAGCGGTCTTAATTCGCGCATTGCATCTTTGAGCTCGTAGCAATGAGTAGTGGGCGGTGGCTTCCAGTCTACATGGTCCCTAGCGATGCTTGCTCGCTAACTGATTATGCACAAGAAGTACGAGGGAGGATGGACCAGGAGGCACCATAGAAAGTCACTTCTCCCTTGAGGATGGCGGCAATGAGCTCTTGGTCGAAATCACTGCCCATCCCCACTTAGGCGTTAATGCAAATGTTGAATAAATTACCTCTCGACAATCGGCAGTCGAGAACAGCGGGGCCAGAAGCTAGAAGGAGGAGGAAGAGACGCCGTCCAGATTTTTCGGTACAAACTGACCGCATCTTCCTCCACATTCCCATCCTTTTTAAGAGTCATATCCTTCGCTTCCTCCTTACTCTTCGGCGCTGGTCCATCCTCCTTCTTGACATCTGAAACCAAACCCAACTTCATTCTTTCGCCGAAGATGAGGAATAGAGATCCTACTTTCAACCGCCTACTGTTGGGCTGAGCAAATAAGAAATCGACAGGAGGTGTCTGTAGCTGCCTTGCTGATTTGGGCTCTGGTAAGGGCGATGGAGGGATAAAAAGCGGCTGCAGACAAGGAATAAGTGTAGGCGTAGGTGTTTCTTCACTCTGCCGCATTCCTTCTCTCCTATATGGTAACACCGAGGGGTGAAGAGGTAGAACCAGCCACATCATTCAACATCACTGGAGCAGTGAGGCCGGGGCCAGCTGGCGCAGATGCTGGCACAGGAGATGGTGCTGGTGAGGTAGAAGCATTGGCTAGAGAAGTCGACATTCACTGGAGTTGCAGCTGGAGAAAAGACAGAGGGGTTTTGGAGCCAGAGGGGAGAAACGGCCGTAGAGAATGTCCGTTGTTGCAAGTGCTGAAGGGGCAGAAGTATGCTTCTTGCTGAGATCACACCACCCGTCGTCTTTTAGCGGAGGCTGGGACAGAATGGAAGTTCTCACTTGATCTGATATACAAATGGTCTCGGTGGGTTGACCCATCAATGCACCAACGCCGTAGCAGTGATGGGGAACTCTTCAGGGCGTTGCCGGTGTTTCTCCCTCGTACTTATATGGAGTGCCTGAAGAGCTCAAATATCATGCATCTTTGTCTCCATCAGTGTTCACCAGAGACAAACGAAAGAGAAACTCACTCAAGATGTCTGTCCAAGTAAGGAGACTTTGGCTCCTCGTCACTGACACTATCGAGATTGATACTCCGTTGCCCACCTTCTCCCCTCCCTCTTCCTGTAGCTCCATCATGTGGCACATATTCGCACCGTGTCCTCCGGCTTCAGCTTCGTGTTCGTAATCCAACGTACTTATCCTCCTTCCCATCGTTGAACTGTCATGAAAGCGAGATGTGTCGAGAGGCAATCACCCATCTCGAAATCTGCGAACGCTCCATATCGATGAAGGTGTTGAATGTGGAATTGAGAAGAGCAGTCTTAGGAGCATCTGTCGCACTAATATCTTTCATTGGTGTTTTTGCCCGGCATTTGGGGGAAAAGGTTGACATTGGTCATTGATGGTGATGATTTCATGCTTTCACATCAACGGGATCATGAACTTGCTGGAAATCTTCACCACCCTCTAACGTTGTAACAAGGGGCCAGTTAGGGTTAACTCTCCTGCTCAGGAGTCTCATTCAGCCACCGTTCCCTGCATTTGAAAAGAAGACACGGAGAGCTGGAAGGCACCACAGTATAGACCGTACACGAAGTACAGAGAGCGACGTGTTGCCACGATAAATGGGAGTTACTCTCCCAAGCAATGGGAGACATGGAAGGTATGTTTGCAGCTGGAGGGCATCGATCAGCTCTGCAAGTCTGTGCATAAAACCTCCGGCAGCAATTCTACTTTGAGAGGCTCTCAGCAGCATTCTCGACATATCACAGTATAACCAACCCTTCGCAACGAAGAAGAACGCACAAATTAACGCCGTTGAGCAGCTTCCTCTCAGTCTCATTCCTACCAACTCCATCTCTTAGTCCAGTCTGCCTAAGAATATCAACCGGTACAGGGGAAGGGGGAACACGGTGGGAGGGAGGCGTAAATCGCGACAGCCTTTGTTCCGGTAGATCGTTGCGTGAAAGTGTCACGAAGTTGAATGATGTTCTACGATCGCCAGGATGTGTGATGACGCTGCGAGCAGCTCCTTTTCTGTCATCTCCTTCGACCGCCGCGGCAGCCTCCAGTACACCGACTCTTCTTCACGCCTTCTATCTTATCTCCGCCGTCGTTCTCGCCATTCACGCTTTCAGTTCGCTGCTTTCTCACAGGCTTCACCGCTGTCGATGTCGTGACCTCTCATGTCCAGGACCTCCTTCACTCTGGCTGGTCCTGGTCTCCCTCTCCTGATTCAGCCCCTTCGTCAGCCCTCCAGCTTGCTCTCCTGCACATTCCTTTTTACCTCAGCTATCCTCCATCGTCCTCTTTTGCTCATGTACTCTTCCTACACTCGACGGCTGATGGAGTCGGTAGCGCTGGTATGAGCAAGTGATGAAAGGAAAGGGGCGATCAGTACGAAGAAGAGAGGGGATGTGACGTGCATTGTGAAGACATGGTACGTAATGGTAAGTGAAGTATCACGGAGATGGAAGGGAGAGTGAAGCATGAGACCGTGACATACAACGCTGCCTGAAAAGGAAGGTGCAAGCATTGCTGATCTGCTGCCCAGTGAAAGTGCGCCTGTGGATGGCATGGCACTACAAAGGAGGCGCACTAAGTGCAGTGGAGGGCAATAACGCGAGGAAGGCGAAAGAGGGGCCAGGTATGGATCCTCCTACGGTCAACGGAAGGCTAAAACTTTATAGCGAAGGGAGGTGTGAGAGAAGAGGTGACATTCTCTCCCCCTCTCCCTCTTTTGCATTTGTGCTTAATGACATAGGGATCAGGTTCCTCGCCTTCACCAATGACACTCCTCACCCTGCTCCCACTTGCAGCCCCGCCCCGCCTCAGCACTGCTCGAGCCTCCCAGCACCGCGACTTACCTTCGCTGCTGGGGCTTCGAAGCGAGAGAGCAGTGCGAAAGAAGCGTGGGAGGCAAAGGAGACATGTGACGGTGTGTGAGCGCCGTCTTACACCAGTCTCGATACCTCTGTCCAACCTATCCTGTTTTCCCATAACCCTCGCCCTGCTTCTCTCGCTCCACCATCCCTCTCCTTACCTCCATGCTACTGTCGCCATCCGTCTCCTCTGACAACTTCTGTGCACTCCGAAATGAAGGGCGACTGCGAGGTTGACGTCGGATTGCGAAAGTAGAGGGCGGAAGTGACAGAGCAGGTCGGGCATTGCTATGGACAACGGAGAGGCATGGTATCCTTTCTCTCACCCACCTATGCCCCCCCTTTCACCTCGCTCTCCAACACCATCCCTCATGCCCGCTTCCGTCGTCCTTCGCGTCGAACCGACTTGCTTTGCCCTAGACATCAGAAACCAACGGCGAAGCGTGCGGGCATGTGATGGGAGGCTGTGACACCGCCAGTCCCCAACTCACGCCACCAACTTTCGCCCTCGCGGCTTGTTCTCCACCATTGCCTAGGCAACCCACCCTCCACTGCTGCCTTTACCTTCTCTCGCATACTGGTCATTTAAAATCAACCTAGAACACGGGCGACACATCAACTGGCGAAAGGGTAGACAGAGGGGAATAGAGGGAATGTGGTTGGTGATGGCAGAAAAATGTGAGAAGGTTCGTCCCGGCGTCTCTCCCAGTTTCCGCCACTCCTTTCGCCTCAGATACCCTCTCGGACCTCTCATCCCTCTCCACTAACGTTCACCCTTCATTTCGCCTTCCACCGAACCCTCCGCCTTTTCGCATTATGGCAGCGTTGGGGCTTTTCTTTCTGCTGGCAGTGTATTTCGTTTTTCCCTTCCTCTCTCCCCGCTCCAAGTGTCCTAACTGCCATGCACACTAGGTTCCTTGCTCCCCCGCTGCCCTTTCCTGGCAGTCTCACTCCGCCTCCTATCGCACTCCACTGGCCCTCACACCTCCAACAGGCCCCTAGCTCGGAAGTTGAGCGCGGAATGGAGGTTGAACGTTCGATAGCGAAAGCGGAAGGAAGAAGTGACACTGGGTCCATAGTCAAGATGAGATGTCGCAGGTTTGCGTCACACTTTGTCTCGCCGGTCCGTTCGCACTCCCTCGCCATCCCTCGTCATCCTATGCCTCCCCCGTGTCCTCATGCCGTCATCCTATTCTCTCTCCCACCTCACCTTCAGTCGCACTCCGGCTTGCACTTCATGGCTCCTTTTCCACCGACGCTTGTTTCATGACGTCGAGGGCTACAATTGAAATGGCCGATGGAGAAAGAGGAGGGCAAAGTGTGCAGTGTGGCATCAAGGACCACAAGTGGACATCTAGGTTGGTCCTTCTCGTGTTCGTGAGCCTCCGTCCTCCATCCCTCTTGTCTCCCGCTAGTGACTCAAGTGTCATCTATGTTCTCGCGAGTAGTTCCTCTGCCTCCTCTGTCATCCAGATAGGTAACTGCCTCTTTAACTGTCCCAGCCACATCTAGCCTTTCCTCTCACAATCAATCATTACGAAACGAAGCATCAATATCAGAGCTTTCTGCACTAGCTCTCGTTTGATTTGCAGTGTAATTTAGGTACTAGTATTGCAAAGGACTTTTACATATTTTAGGACTTCCTGCAGCACTATCTGGTAGTCAAGTGCTGGAGAACTAAAGCCTTCAACGTCCGGACGCCCACTTCCACCAACACCATCGTAATCCGTCCTAATTACAACGATCGCCTAATCCATCGACTCCACGAACAGTTCCGGGACCTCCATCTTCACGAGTAGTGATATCTGATCTGCTTGATCCTTGCGCAGAGAACGTCGAGATGGTTCAAGTTGGACAATGCACTGATGCGCTGGAGGCATGATCCGATCTCTCCCCTTGTTGTCTCGTTTAATGTGCGTTTGTGGGCTTTAGTCCAGCTTGTTATCTCCAAGAATGAAAAGAAAAACATCGATTTCATGCAAGGATGATCAGGGGACAGAGTCCATCGCACTGGTCCATCTCATTACCCCAGTAACGGTAGAACATGGCACTCCGATCCACCTCTCCATTCTCTCCTCTTTCCATTCTCGCCTACCTCCATCAATTCACATGCTCCGGATCACATTTGTCTTGCCTAAGGGCTTGTGGAGGGAGCGTTATGGGCCGTCGAAATCATCCTACTTCTCTCTGGCAGGTCTCGAAAATGAAGTCGAACCCGACGGTACAGCGATTCTTTGCATTGCATTGGAGGAGGAAAGTATTACGGTAGCTTTTGGGGATACCAAACATCGTGCAGCCGTGGAATTGGAGGGCCTGTCTCGGAAGCCCTTCACATGCACTTTTCATCTTCCAGATAACCGCTCTCAGGTGCTCTTTGAACCCGTTGCCCTATACTCCGGGTGGCAACAGCGTTTCATTCCTCTCAGCGAATGGGAGGAATCAACCATCCCATCCACCAGTCTGGGGACAACCATCCAACTCTCCCTCTCCACAACTCGACCTACAGGTGTTAGTTTATGCAGTATCACGCACCTTCCTACTGAGATCCTCTCACTCATCTTCGAGTTTCTTTCATTCGATGAATCTGAAAAGCTCATAGAAGGTACTGGATATCTTGTTGACTTCGAGCGACTTTCTGACGTCTGTCAGCTTTGGAAGGCTGTTTCAGCCCCATATTTGAGTGAAGATGTTTCTGTGAAGGAGATGCATGCTCGTTTGACAGCTTATCCTAATGCTGGACGTTTGTGGACGTCCCTCCAGCTCGCAAGAAGGTTTGACGATGACATCAGCATTGCGATGGCGAAAGACGTCGTCGCTGGCTCTCCGAATGTCAGAAGAGTGCGGATGGATGCATTTTGGAATGAACAAGAGGCAAAGATTGTGTTGCATGCGATTGAAGGCTTGAGGAAGTTGGATGACGTATGGTTTGGAGGGCAAGGTTGGAGAAAGTGGAAGAAGGATGAGGTTGAGAATTTTATGTTGAGGATGGGTGACAGGATCAGTTTCTTCCGTGCTCAGGACGTGGAGGACTCTGCCTTGTCGACGTCACCAGGGCTTCAACTATCGACTGACCTCGAACAGCTAGACCTTCGCACATACCCGCCTCTCCAATCGCTCTCTCTCCCACTCACCCTCACGTATTTGGGTCTCTCCAATCTGTGTCCCCTCCCTCCCTCCGTCTCAGGCTCCTGTCTGCCGCCTCTCCTCGAATATCTCAATATCACACTCGCCCCCTACTGGCCTGATGGAAAGATCTCCATCCTGCCCACTCCGCTCGACCTATCACATCTCGAACATCTCACCAGACTCTACCTCGATGGTGGCGAGGAAACTTCAAACCTCGTTTCCCCCCAGTTCTTCCACACCCTCACAAATGCAAAAGCGATAACCATCATAGATGTTCGGTACTGTGTGGTGGACTGGCAATTCACAGGGTTCGTATTCTCAGACTTCATCTGCTGGTTCTTTCGGAACAGGGGGGTGAAGGAGGAGAGGGATATGGAGGATGGAGCTGAAAAGGTGAAGACGATGCGAGGAGGCTGGTTGATGGTTCAGCTATTCTTTGGACGGTGGCTTGAGGAAGAGATATTCAAAGCTAGGAGCACGTTGAGAGAGTTTGACGTGAGCAAGAAGGATGCATACGTACAGGTTCGGGAGGGAGGGGAGGAGTGATGCTGGAGGTACTCAGATTTCATCCGCGTTCTAGAAAAGACACGAGAAGAAGGTGCGTATTTCGTAACGCTCTTCATCTAACACAGCATTGAATTTGGGTGACTAGGGATGGGGTTGGAATTTATTCGGAACAACGCCATCCTTCCATCCCTCCCCCTTTATGCAACGTGCCGCTCCTCACAAAGTCACTCCCTCATAGTCGACACTTCGTCCTTGATGGTTATGAGCAATCTTCAAGTCTTTCTATGCGCAATATTAGCACACAATGCTGTAAAGGTCATAGCTATTTCGTACTGCGTGGGGTGAGTCAGTTTCCTAGTGTTTATCTGCGGGTTCTTGGGGGATCAGGAAACTAGGGATGCGGGCAATGAAGAAAATGGATGGGAAGGAGTAGAATTGCTGTTGATGATTATTTCAGAAGCTTCAGGCCATGAAAAGATCGGGTTTGTGAGGAAGACGCTCTCTGTGTGTATTATGGATGTCCTCTGTCCTGCAAATAATTCTGCTGATTCCCCGTAAAAGCACTTAGGACATCAAGTTCATTCGATAAGTGCCACGATTTAAAGAAGCAGATTCACCCTTAGAGCCCTGAGTTTTTCTTACGGTTGACGACGGCTCATGCATTTCGACAACGGGCTACTTAAGAGAACAGATGGGGCTGCCGTCGAAGATTGAAGATGTGGCACAAAGATGGTACCATCCCTTGAACCCCTTGTGGTAGCAGAGATCCCATTTTTTGTTCCTTCATTTCCTTAATAGCCCAGACAGTTGCATTCATGTCGCTACAACATTCAATCATTGACGTATCCGTCGATGACGCTTTCGATCTCGTCCTCCCCTTCTTAGAGCAAAGCATCATCGTCAGATTTCAGCGTTGTCAGATCAAGGCGAAAAGAAGCGAGGAGGCGAGCCTGTATTGTCTTCAAGGCGCAATTGCATCTCTAAACTTGAAGCAATGTGAAGAGCGGCTCAGCCAGTCTAAGAGGCCGCTAGCAACCAAATCAGTCTATTCATAACACCCGGTCTATATTCATCGAGCAAATAAACAAAGCGTCAGAACAAAGTTATAGTACAAAACATAGGAGGGAGGAGGGACCGGAAGAACCTTTGACGGCCACCTCATTCGTGAGGATGGTAGCACCTAGAACGAACTCGGTGCCCATTCCCACTTAGACTTACTTTCCGCCGCCTTTGACAAGTTAGACAGTCTGAATGCACGCCTGTTCTCGTAAAAGAATAGAGACGTAAGACAAAACGTGCATGAGAGAGGCTAGATGTCGAAACACGTTTGGAGGAACGAAAGTCTCCGACTCCACGCACTTGTTCGCGAAAGCTGGCCTACGCTCGTGAATATCGACAGCTTTATCCTTCCAGTAACTAACGGCTTCTTGACTGCCTGTGCGAGTAGCACCCTCGGATCAGCTGTTCACAACACAAGTCGACGCATTATTAGTTTTCATTCGAAGGGTACAGGAGGAAGAGGAGAAAGGGAGACGAACCGGACCAAGGTAACGTTCAAACTTCAACTCCGCTTTCATTCTCCGATACGTGCTAGGCTTTGAACGGCCACAGAGAGCGGTTCTATCATCGAACCCTTCTTCTAGGGAGACATTCTGTCATCACACCAGCAGTCTGTTATGAGGTATATCCGACGAGAGTAGAGGGCTTGGAACGCATCGGGAAATCTGGAGGTTTGTGATCACGGACACAATAAAGCAGCGTTTGGAGAGCGGAGGGGTATGGAAATGATTTACAGGTCTCGCCGTAGTTTGTAGCCTCGCAGCTTCCGCCCTGCTAACTAATCGAGTCAGCACGAAGTTGTGTACCACGAAAAGGAGAGAGAAGGAAGAGGCAAGCTCACGGAAGAAAAGGTAGCGGGGAATTCGATGAAGGGACAGAACTCGTACCTTCCCGCATTGGAGTTGTAGCACGTCCTACATGACTCTCCGCGCTCGAGGGCGACGGCGTCTCCTTGAAATCATCTCAACTCTCTGCCTATTTACATAACCCAGTGTCAACTTTAGAACAATCACAGGAACAGGGAGAGACGAACCTGAGCGGTCTTAATTCGCGGACTGCATCTTTGACTTGTAGCAATGAGTAGTGGGCGGCTTCAAGCCTACATGGTCCCTACCGATGCGTGCTCGCTAACTGGTTATGCGCAGGAAGTATGAGGGAGGATGGACTGGAAGGAACCATTGATAGTCACTTCTGCCTTGACGATGGCGGCGATGAGCTCTTGGTGGAAATCATTGCCCATCCCCACCCGTACAATCTGTTATCCTTCACAAGGTGGAGAGCGGTCAGGATGCACGCTTGTTCTCATTCATGCATCAGTATTAGTACACCAATACCTAAAAGCGCAGCAAAGGAAGAAGGATGGAAAAACGGGCCTCAGCCCCCATGCAATCTACAGCCAGTGAATACCTCCAATCCCCATCTGCAACCTTGAGCTTCTCCTTCAGAACCCCCCTATCCCCTATCCTCCTTGAAAGCACAATCACACCTTTGCTAAACACAAACAAAACACACCATGAGCAAAAATAAGACAAAATGCAGGTCAGCAGGGTTACAGTGGGACGCACGTTTGGAAGGAACTGATCCAGCTGGCCTCCATCTACGCCTTAGCTGTCACCTCCTTCTCAGACGTGGTTTAGTTCGGCATGAGATTGGTGCGTGGATGCAAGTGTCCGAAAGAAAAGATCTTTCAACGAGCAGCAGTCGAGGACAGTGGGGTCAGAAGGGAGGGGGAGGAGAAGGGAGAAGATGCTGTCGAGATTTTCCGGTGTGAATTGACCGCTTCTGCCTTCACAATCCAATCCTTTCTCACAATTGCCTCCTTCGCTTCCTCCTTACTCTTCGGTGCTGGTCCCTCGTCCGTCTCAACATCTGAAACCAACCCCACCTTCATTCTTTCGCCGAAAAATCGCGAGGGTTTCTGGAGCTGTACTTGTTGATTGGGGCTGTGGTAAGGGCAAGCGGCTGCGACGATGAGTAAGTGTAGGCATAGGTGTTTCTTCACTGCCGTATTTGTTCTCTCCTGTGCGTGTGGTACTGAGGTGTTGAAGAGGTAGAACCTGCTGGACCAGTTGGCATCACTGGAGCGGTGAGATCTGGCTAGCTGGCACGGATAAAGGCACAGAGATAGTGCTGGTGAGGCAGAAGCATCGTCTAGGGGAGTCGATGCTCACTGGGTTGCAGCTGGAGGAACGATAGAAGGGTTTGGAGGCGGAGGAGGTGAAACGGCGCTAGAGAAGGTTGATGTTATTGCAGGTGCTGATGGAGCAGAAGTATGCTTCTTGCTTGTTCTGGGGAGGAGCGAGATCGCACCACCTGTCGTCTGGTAGCAGAGGCTAGCACAGAATGGAAGTTGCTCACCTTGATCCGATATTGGAATGGTCACAATGGGCTGCGTATCGATGCGCTAAGACGTGGCAGTGATGGGGAACTCTACAGGACCTTCCTGGCGTTTCCCACGCATTCTTATGGAGTTCTTAAAGAGCTCCAATATCATGTCTCTTTGTCTCCATCAGTGTTCACCAGACACAAACGAAAGAGAAACGCACTCAAGATGCCCGTCCACGTAAGGAGACTCTTGCTCCGCTCCTCGTCACTGACAATATCAAGATTGATACTCCGTTGCCCCCTTCTCCCCTCCCTCTTCCTGCACATATTCGTACCGTGTCCTCCGGCTTCAGCTTCATATTCGCAATCCAACGTACTTATCCTCCTTCCCCTGGTTGAACTGTCATGAAAGCGAGATGTTTTGAGAGACAGTCACTCATTCTGATATCTGTGAATGCACCATATGGTGAAGAAGGTGTTGAGTGTGGAATGAGAAGAGCAGTCTTAGGAGCCTCTGCTGGACTCATATCTTTCATTCGTGCTTTTTGCCAGGCGTCTAGAGGGAAGGAATGACATCGCCATTGCTAACTGAGAATGATGATTCGATGCTTTCTCATCAACGTTATTATGAACTTGCAGAAAATCTTCACCCCCCCCTAACGTTATAACAATGGGGCAATAACTGCTGTGGAATCTCCTTCAGCCAACAGTCCAAGCGTGTGAAAAGAATACTCTGACAGTCGAAGGCATCACAGCGTAGACTATACACAAAAGCCCAGAGACCGACGTGTTGCCACGATGAATGAGGGCAACTCTCCAAAGCGATGGGAGATATGGAAGCTATGTTTGCAGCTGGAGAGCAACAATCACATCTGCAAGTCCGTGCATAAAATCTCTGGTAGCAATTCTACTTTGGGGGGTTCTCAGCACTATACTCAACATATCGCAGTATACTCAACGCTTCCCCTGGCAATTTGCTTCAAGAACTAAGGAAGAACACAAAAGTTGGTGTCGTTGATCAACCTCCTCTCAGTCTCATTCCTGTCAACTCCAGCCATAGACTAGTCCGCCTAAGAATGTCAACCGCCACAGGGGAATGGGAAACACGGCTGGAAGGCATAAATGGGACAGCCTTGGTTGGGAAGATCGTTGCATGAAACTGGGATGTTGTTGAATGATTTTCTACGATCGCCAGGATGTGGATGACTCTGCGAGCAGCTCCCTTCCCTTTTTGTGTCATCTCCTTCGACCTCCGCTACAGTCTCCCGTCCACCCACTGTGCTTCACGCCTTCTATCCTTCGTTCGCCGTCTATCGTATCTCCACCGTCATACCGCCATTCACGCTTCCAGTTCGCTGCGTTTTTCATGCAGTCCCCAGCACACCTCTCTCGCGTCCTCCCATCTGTCCCTGGTCTCCTTCACTCTGGCCGGTCCTGGTGTGTCCCTCTCCTGTTTTAGCACCTTCGCCACTCCGCCAGCCCCAGCCCCGCCCTCTTCCGCATTCCTCGTCCGTCTTAGCTATCCCCCACCATCCTCTTTCCTCATGTACCTTCCCACACGCGACACCCGATGTAGTCGGTAGCACTGGTGTGAGCAAGTGATGAGTGGACGAGTATAATTAGTGAGAAGATGGGAGGGGACGTGAGATGCCTACCTGGTCACTCTACCTGAGACAGGGGACTAGTAGGAACGTACTTTAGCTACAAAAAGAAGAAAAGTAAGAACCTCTATTGTTCGACCTGATTTCGGGTGTTTGCGTGTAATTTGCTCTGTTGTTCCCCTCTCTAGCCTAGTACGGAGGTCGCGTAGTCACGTAACAGGTTGAACTTGGTAGAGCTGCAAGAGACGCGTTCCTAGTTCGTCTAGTCTATAGTGATGAGCACTTCTACCTCCAGGGCCTTGACAAGCACCTCAGCTACCTAATCCGCTAGCAACATTAATCCTGCCTAATGCTACCACAACCACCTTCACCCGCAGGCCTGCAACTTCCGAAATCAAGAGGTCGTGAACTGATGGTCTATCACGACGTCCTTCAGGATTTTATACATTTTCAGGAAACGTTATGATCATGGATTTAATGTGACTTTTAGTTTGCTCTCGATCACGTCTTGCGAGACTATAACTACGAAGCGAAGCATTACTAACTAACACTCTCCTTCCGATCTACACCGACCCTGTCAATTTCTCCGTCAATGGATAGACCTACTGTCTCCTCCGTCTCCTTGATGAGCGCTCTTGTATCTACAGTGAACTCAGTGATCGCCCTCTGTTCTCCCTACCTCCTGCCTCCGAGTCCTTGTGCTCTTCCTGGTTGGATCTACAGGTGAACACCAGGAACTACGGTGTGACGTGTGAAACGGGAGGAGAAAGAGGTAGCCGGTAAAGTTAACAACGGGGGTTGCAGTACTTTGTTCGCAGCCACCTTTTCCTCGGTACTTCACGTTCGGCCTCACGCTAACTTCCACTCCATCCTCTCTCTTATCCTACCGCCGTACTCCTGTGCCCCTTCCGTATCCTACTACTCCCTACCGCTCCCTCACGCTTGCCTTGCCGCTCTGTTTCACACTACACATAGAGGCTGTAGGGTAGAACTGATACCTGGACAATACTAAAGAAGGAGGGGGCAAGCGAAAGTTTGCAAGTTGGAGGTGAGGCTCAGGTTGAAGGCTCGGTGCCCGAACCACCTCCGTCCTCTCGGTCACCTCACGCTGTCCTCCCCTCACCCTGACGGTCCTTTCCCCTCGCCGCCTCGTTCCCTGGATCACACGTACAGTCAATCCTGTGAACATCGACCTCTCTCCTCTCTTTGCTTTATGTAACGGTCGTCTTTCTTTACCGGGTTACGCCGGTATTACACTTTTCCGCCTCCCCAACCACCTTCCCCTCTACTTCCCACTTACAACCGTCTGTCCCTACGCTCCGTCTCACTCTCCCATTCGCTCCACTTTCCTCTACCGCCTCTCATCCTCTTGTGGCCCTGCTAGGAAGAGGTCAGTAAGACGGTAGTGGTTGGTGCAAGGGAGATACAGATGGAAAGGGGTAAACTACACAGGGGGCACGAAACACAACTATAATTTACTGGTCATACGCTGTTCCATTTCCGGCGTCACCTCTCCTCCCCAAGGAACGGATCCGTTACCACCTCTTGTTCGGCACTATCGCTTTCAACCGTCGCACTCAACCCCTAACCGTCGTAGCGTCAGAAAGGAGAAAGAGGTAGTGTATGCGGATGCGAAGCGCCAACCAAAAGACTACAGATCACGCTTCGTTCAACCAAGCTCCGCTTCCTACGCCCGTACTCCCTACCACAACCTCTCGCTCCGCTTTGCCCCCCGTAGTCACCCACTCTCTTTCGTATCGTACCAAGAGGCAACAGGTAGCGTTACCGGCTGGACGAGACAGTGAGGCAGGAGACGAAAGCGCTAGGCTGGAGGTCGAAAATGAACAGCGAGTAAAGCCTCCTGTGTCTTCAACGACCTCCTCGTCTCCTCCTGCCTACCGCTCTCATCGTGCCTTCGCTCCGTGCTCCTAACAACCTCGCTCTCCACGTCCACATGCCCTTCGCCCTTTCCCCCCTATCTAGCCTCGTCCATAACTTTGACCTCGACCTGCCGCGACAGGACAGAGGAAAAACGTAGGGTGCGAAGGGAGCGTGACGAGAGAGCAAAGCTTGGCCACTCCCCCGCTCCTTAGACTAGGAATACAGTAATGCGTGTTTACGTTTCTCCCTCTCCCCCTCCCTTCCGTGGAGAAGAGAGCGTGGAGAGAAGCGATATTTTCAAACTCGGGAGGCAACTGGCATTATCCTAGGTATGGATCGAGAGAAAGCGGGGAGGAGCGAGTAAGAACGGAGGTGACGTTTAGCGCACGGAGGAAACAGCACGATACGGCAGGAGTCCGCTTGAAAGTGACCCGTCGTCTATCGTCACGACCGTGGAAGGAAGAGTCAGTCACAACAGGCAGTACCAGAGCACGGAGCGACAGGGAAAGGTAGAGACGTGAGAAGTAGGTGGTAATGCATGGTAGACAAGTGTTA
>MU271218.1:39276-88130 GCA_021432655.1 Atractiella rhizophila | reverse complement strand
AGAAAGGAAGAAAAGCTTTAATAGTGCTGCAGAGCGGAGGAGTGAAATGCAAAGATAAATCCGCAATAAACAAAACATGCATAAGTTAGTGTGGTGTGTTCCAGTCTGTCGTGTCTGCTTCCCGATTCACATTTCCATCTCCAACATACACCGTCTCCGAACGTCCTCCATCGTCTCTCGATCTCCGCCGCCCTTCCCTCTTTCTCGCTCTGAGCTAGCCGTCTCTTTCATGCAGCCCCATGCCTCACCTCGCTTGCGTCTCGCTGGTCTCCTTCACTGTGGATAGTGCTGGTGTCCCTCTCCTGTCCCAGCCTCCGTCGGCATCCCCTCTGGCTCCTCTCTCCTCCACAGTACTCTTCACCGCAGCTGTCCCCCACCGTCCTCTTTTGCTGATGGACCCTTCCTAGACTACGGGTGATAGAGTCGGTACGAACCGAAATGTTTGGACAGCTGGTGACAGAGCAGGCTCACAGGGTGGGGAGACGCAGGGAGGGGAGACGGTAGTGGGGGTGTGCGCAAGTGATGAATAGACAAGTACAATCAGTGGGAGGAAAGGAGGGAATAAGATGCATTGCCAACAGAATGTTGCATAATGGAAGGCGAAGTGTGACAGAGATCGAAGGGACAGAGTGGTACGAGAGAAGAGGTGACCGTCTCGTTCCCTCTCCCTCTGTTTGCATTTGCGTTTACTGACATAGGTATTAGGTTCCTCCCCGTCACCGTGGCCGCCATAACACCTCTCCCCTGCAACCCCGTCCCCCCAGCATTGCTCTACCCTCCTAGCGTCCTGACTTACCCTCATTGCCGGGCTACAAAGCGAGAGGGCAGTTAGGAGGAAGCAGGAAGCGCCGCCCCGCTGCACCAGTCTCAATACCTCCGTCCGACCTATCCCACTTCCCACAATCTTGCCACCCCTCTCGCCACTCTCGCTCCAGCATCCCTCTCTCCCCACACCCCTGCCCTCCCCCAACATCCATCATCCTCCGCTCCTCCAGGAACCTTTCTGTCTTCCGAAATGAACGCTGAGGCCAAGTTGGAAGTGGGATCGCGAAAGTAGAGGATGGAGGTGACAGAGCGGGTGGGGGATTGAGCCTGGATATCGGAGAGGCATGATATGCTTTCTCCCACCCACAGTTGCCTTCTCGTTTCACTCCGCTCTCTAACATCCCCAAGCCCGCTTCAGCTCTCCCTCAACTCTAAACAACTTGCTTCACCGTGGACATCGCAAGTCAACCGCGAAGCGTAGTTGGGACGCGTGATGGCGAAGGAGGTCGACTGTGATTCAGATGGGGTGGGAAAGGAGGTCAAAAAAAAGTGCTTGCCAACCCATTCGCCCATCCCGCTCGAGCCGCCGTCTTTCGCCGCCTCGCCCTTCTCTGGCCCTTCACTATTGCCTATTCCCCTCCACCAATCCCTTCCATCTTCTCTCGCAAAATAAGCATCTAAAATAAACCCAAATGCTGAAACTGGTGGACATAGGGGACGAATTCGGTCGGTGATCACAGAAGGACGTGAGAAGGACCGTCATGGCGTCTCTTCTACTCCTTTTCGACCTCTGCCTCCTCTTTTAGGAGGTCATTCGCCCATCCTCCAGAGCCCTGCCGCGGTCTTTCGCACACTCACCCCTTCTCTCGCTCTCCACCATTGCTTCGAAAGCATTCGCCGCCCACCGAAAGTTTCCACCTCCTCTCGCAGAATGCCCATCTGAAATCATCCCCAGAGCGGGAGAGGCACATCGAATGGCGAAAGGTGGAAAGAAGGTACGAATTCGGTCCGTGATAGAAGAAGGACGTGAGAAGAACCGTCCCGGCGTCTCCACTCCCGCTCGCCCTCACATTCGAACTCTCATCCCTCGTCGACGTTCCTCATTTCGTCGTCCACCAAACCTCCGCCTTTATCTGCACTCTGGACTCCTGGGGGCTTTCCTTGATCCTGGCAGTGTATTCCCATTCTCCGCTCGTCTCTCCCTACTACAAGTATCCGAACTGACATGCGCACAGAGCCCCTTGCTCTGCTGCTCCCTTTTCTGCTAGTCCCACTCCACCTCCTCTCGCGCTCCACCGTCCCTCATGCCTTCCGGAAGTTGAACTTGGGCTGGAGGTTTGGACCTTGGATAGCGAAAAGAGAGGACATAAGTGACAAGGAATCGATAACGAACATGGGATGTTAGAGGGACGTCTCGCACTTTCTTTCGCACCTCTGTTCACACTCCCTCGCCACCCCCTGCCCATCCGATGCCTCTCCAGTGTTCCATGCCGATATCCTATTCTCTCCCTCCGTCATCCTCCACCTTCTGTCGCACCACGGCTGGCACTCCATGGGTTACTTTCCACTGGGGCTTGCTCTGTGACATTGAGGACAACAATAAAATGACTGATGGAGAAAGAGGTGGGCAATGGTGACAGTGTCGGATCAGGGACCACAAGAGGCCGTCTAGGTCGGCCGCTCTCGTGCTCCTAAGCATCTGCCCTCCATCCCTCTCGTTTCCTGCCCTGACTCAAGTGTCATATATCTTCTCACAAGCTCCTATGCCTCCTTTGCCTCCTTTGTCCGTCCGGATCCCTCTCACAATCAGATCATGACGGACGAAGCATCACTATGAGAGCATTCTGCTCTAGCTCTCGTTTGAAGTGCAGTGTAAATTAGGTACTAGTATTGCAAAGGACTTTTACATATTTTAGGACTTCCTGTAGCACTATCTGGTAGTCAAGTGCTAGAGAACTAAAGCCTTCAACGTCCGGACGCCGACTTCCACCAACCCATCCTAATCCGTCCTAATTGCAACGATCGCCTAATCCATCGACTCCACGAACAGTTCCGGGATCTCCATCTTCACGAGTAGTGATATCTGATCTGCCTGATCATTGCGCGGAGAGCGTCGAGATGGTTCAAGTTGGACAATGCACTGATGCGCTGCAGGCATGATCCGATCTCTCCCCTTGTTGTCTCGTTTAATGTGCGTTTGCGGGCTCTAGTCAAGCGTGTTATCTCCAAGAATGAAAAGAAGAAAAACATCGATTTCATGCAAGGATGATCAGGGGACAGAGTCCATCGCACTGATCCATCTCATCACCCCAGTAACATTACTCCATGGCACTCCAATCCACCTCTCCATTCTTCCCTCTTTCATTTCTCGCCTACCTCCATCAATTCACATGCTCCGGATCACATTTGTCTTGCCTCTTGACTTCTGGAGGGAGCGTTATGGGCCATTGAAATTATCCTACTTCTCTCTGGAAGACCTCGAAAATGAAGTCGAACCCGACGGTACAGTGATTCTTTGCATCGCGTTGGAGTCGGGAAGTATTACGGTAACTTTTGGGGATACCAAACATCATGCATCCGTGGAATTGGAGCCCCTGTCTGGGAAGCCCTTCACATGCACTTTTCATCTTCCAGATAATCGCTCTCAGGTCCTCTTTGAACCCATTGCCCTATACTCCAAGGAGCAACGGCGTTTCATTCCTCTCAGCGAATGGGAGGAATCAACCATCCCATCCACCGGTCTGGGGACAACCATCCAACTCTCCCTCTCCACAACTTGACCTACAGGTATTAGTCCATGCAGTATCATGCACCTTCCTCCTGAGATCCTGTCACTCATTTTTGAGTTCCTTTCACTTGATGAAAATCAAGAGCTCATCGAAGATGGTGAATACCTCCTCATTTCCTTCCAGCGACTTTCTGCCGTCTGTCAGCTTTGGAAGGCTGTTTCAGTCCCTTATCTGAATGAACCTGTTTCTGTGAAGGAGACGCATGCTCGTTTGACAGCTTATCCTAATGCTGGACATTTGTGGACATACCTCGAATTTGTGAGTGGGCTTGACGATGACATCAGCGTTGAGATGGCGAAAGACGTCATCGCTGGCTCGCCGAACGTTTCGTATTTTGCGATGGATGCATTTTGGAATGAAGAGGAGGCGAAGATTGTGTTGCATGCGATTGGAGGCTTGAGGAGGTTGGATGAGGTACACTTTAGAGGAGAAGGTTCGAGAAAGTGGAAGAAAGATGAGGTCGAGAATTTCACGCAGAGGATGGGTGACAGGATCAGAACCTTCAGTGCTTTTGACGTGGAGGACTCTGCCTCGTCGACATCACCAGGCCTTCAATTATCATCTGGCCTCAAATCACTAGAGCTTCACATATACCCGCCTCTCCCATCGCTCTCTCTCCCATTCACCCTCACGAAGTTGGATCTCTCCAATCTGTGTCCCCTCCCTCCCTCCGTCTCAGGCTCCTGTCTGCCGCCTCTTCTAGAATTGCTCAAGATCACACTCGCCCCCTACTGGCCTGGTGGAAAGATCTCCATCCTACCTACTCCGCTCGACCTATCACTCCTCGAACATCTCACCAGACTCCAGCTCGACGGTGGTGAGGAAACTTCAAACCTCGTTTCCCCCCAGTTCTTCTACTCCCTCAGAAATGCAAAAGCGATAAGACACATAGATGTTCAGTATTGTGTGGTGGACTGGGGATTCACAGGGTTTGTATTCTCAGACTTCATC
This sequence comes from Atractiella rhizophila, assembly GCA_021432655.1. NCBI lineage: Eukaryota > Fungi > Basidiomycota > Atractiellomycetes > Atractiellales > Hoehnelomycetaceae > Atractiella > Atractiella rhizophila. The sequence continues at coordinate 83,625 of MU271218.1, read as the reverse complement.
TGCTGGTTCTTTGGGGACAGGGGGTTGAAGGAGGAGTTGGATACAGAGGAAAAGATGAAGATGAGGAGAGGACTCTGGTTGGGGATCGTGCTGTTCTTTGGAGCGTGGCATGAGGAAGAGATATGCATGGCCAGGAGCATGTTGATTGAGTGTGGGGTGAGCGAGCAGGATGCATACAGAAGGGTTTGGGAGGGTGGGGAGGAGTGATGCTGGACATCCTCATATTTGACTCATGTTCTAGAGAAGACATGATAAGAAAGTGCACAGTTCGTATCCTTTCCATCTAACACAGCATTGAAAATTCGTGACTGGAAACAGGGCTGGAATCTGTTTGGGACAATGCCATCGCACTATCTGTACCCCCGCTATTCAACGTACCGCTCGTCAACGGTCACCTCCCGCACACTCGATACCTCGTGTTTGATGGTTATGAGCAATCTTGGAACCCCATCCGCACTAAGTCTTTCCATGCATACTATTAGAACACAATGCGGTAGGGGCCATAGCTATTTCGCATTGGGTGGAGTGAGTCAGTTTCCTTGGGCTTATCTGCTGGTTCTCGGGGGATCAGGAAACAGGGGATACTGGCAATGATGACGATGGGAAGGAATTGCTGTTGATGATTATTTCGGAAGCTTCAGGGCATGACGAGATCGGGCGAGGAGGATGCTCTCTCTGTGTATTACGGATGTCTTCAGCCATGCAAATGATTCTGCTGATTCCCAGCAAAAGCGCCTAAGGCATCAAGTTCCGTCCAAATGTGCTACAATGTAGTGAAGCCGATCACCCTTTGAGTGTCACTCGAGTCGTTCTTACGGTTGGCGACGACTCATGCATTCAACGAAGGACTACTTAACAGAACAGAAAGCGGTGCCATCGAAGATCGAAGATGTGGTATAACAATGGTAACATTCCTTGAACCCTTTGTGGTATTATAAATCCATCTTTTTGCTCCCTCATTTCCGTAATAGTCCCAAGAGTTGCATTCACGTATCTGTAAGGCTCAATTGCCGTTGTATCCTTCGGTGATGGTCTTTATCGCGTCCTCACCATCCCTTCCCGTCCTAGAGCGAAGCATCACGGCCAGGTTTCAACTTTGTGACATCAAGGCGAAGAGGAGAGGGCAGGCGAGCCTGTATTGTCTTAAAGGCGCGAAATGCATCTCTGAACTTGAAGCGATGCGTGATGAGCGACTCAGCAGTCTACAAGGCGCCTAGCGAACAAATCAATTGCTTGCCCGTCCGTATCATTGAGTAAATCTAAGAAGCGTCAGAATAACATTATAGTGCAAGCGGTAGGAGGGAGGATGGACCGGAAGGAACCTTTGAGGTTCACCTCCTGCGTGAGGATGGCGTGATGGGCAGCTGGACGAACTAGTTGCTCATTCCGACTTAGACGTAGGCTCCAGCATCCTTGATGAGGTAGACAATCTGAATGCACGACTGTTCCCTGTTACACTCTGCATCGAGCGTCCATAACTTCGAATCTGCAACTTGAATTTTTTCTTCATGATCTCCACGAACCTCCTTGACTATGCTATCCTCTGCGCTCCTCCTTCGCTAAATCACAAACGCAAACACACCCTGCCAAAAAGAAATATAAACGTGAGACAACACATTCCTTATCTGGGCGAAAGAACAGAGAACCTACTCTCAACACCCCACCGTTGGACTGAGCAATTAAGAAATCGAGGGGAAGATGTCTGTGGCTGTACCTGTTGATTTGGGCTCTGATAAGGGCGATGGAGGGATAGAAAGCGTCTGCGGATGAGGAATAAGGTAGGCGTTTCTTCACTGCTGTATTCGTTCTCTCCTGTGCGGGTGATACTGAGGCATTGAAGAAGGAGAACCAGATGGACCAGTTGAGATCATTGGAGCAGTGAGATCTGGGCTAGCTGGCACAGATGCAGGCACAGGAAATAGTGTTGGTGACATAGGAGCATCGGCTAGGGAGAGTCGACGCTCACTGGTGTTGGAGCTGGAGGAACTACAGAAAGGATTGGAAGAGGAGGAGAAACGGTGACTGAGGATGTTGCTGTTGTTGCAAGTATTGAAGGAGCGGGAGCGGAAGTATGCTTCTTACCGGTTCTGGGGAGAGGTGAGATCATACCACCTGTCGCCTTTTAGTAGAGGCTGGGACAGAATGGAAGTTCTCACCTTGATCTGATATATGAATGGTCTCGGTGGGCTAGCCCATTGATGTACCAACGCCGTGGCATGGATGGAGAACTCCTCCTGATGTTCCCGGTGATCCTCCCTCGCACTTATGGATGTTCTCAAGGCCCAAATCTCATGTAGCTTTGCCTCCATCAGTGTTCACTAGGGACAAACAGAAAAGAAACGCACTCAAGATATCCATTCACGCGAGCAGACTCTCGCTCCCCGTCACAGACAAGATCAAGAATGATACTCTCTCGCCTACCTTCTTCCCTCCCACGTCCTGCAGCTCCAAAATGTTGGCGCATATTCACACCAGGTCCTCCGGCTTCAGCTTCATATGCATAATTCCGACATACCAATCATCTACCCCTCGTTTAACTGTCGTGAAAGCGAGATCTTTTGAGAGGCGGTAATCACTCATCATGATATCAGTGAACGCACGATATGGGTGAGGAACGTGTCGAGTGTAGAAATGAGAAGAGCAGTCAAAGGAGCATCTGCTGGACTGATATCTTTCACTGGCGCTTTTGCCTGGCATCTGGATGAAAGGAGTGACTGGCATAGGCCATTGCTCACTGTGAATGACGATTTGATGCTTGCCCATCAACGTGACCAAGAACTTGCAGAAAATCTTCACTGCTCCAGCGTCTTAACGGTGGGGTGGTTCCTTATTTGCTTGGAATCTCCTGCAGCCAACATTCGGTGCATGCAAAAAAGCAAGGACGGCTCGAAGGCATCACAGTGTCGCGTGTGCACGAGGTCCAGAGAGCGATGCCATAATGAAGAGCTACAGAAGTCCCTCTCTCACACGATGGGAGAGATGGATAGGAAGCTTTGTTTACAGCAGGAGAGCATCAATCAGCTCTGCGAGTACGTGCATAAAATCTCCGGCAACAATCTTTCTTTCAGGTTCTCAGCAGCATTCTCGACATATCCTTATATAAAAAGCACGACGGGTTTGACCATGACTCACGCATGTACTTTTGAGCTCTTATATCACCCCCCACAACAACCCTGTCAGAAATCTGAGCATACCAACAGAATACGCGTGTCGGCGCCCTTCGAACCGTATACAGCAAAGCCTGTTTGAAAGACGAAAAAAAATTGTTTTCCTGACTGAGTCAGGTGACTTCTTGGTCCACAACAACCCCATCAAAATTCTGAGCATACCACCAGAATACGCATGTCAGCACCTTTCCAACCGTATACAATAAAGCTTATTTAAAGGATAAAAAATAGTTGTCTTCCATGACTGAGTCAAGTGATTGACTTCGTCACTTTGACAAAAATTTCCTTACCTACTCAAATAAGCCAGCCAGGTACAGAATTTGCGTGATGGTGTAGTTGGTGTATGGTTGGGTAGTTGAGTCTTGACTGATTGGTGTTAGTGTGGGTTCGATTCTCAGTCATGTCACATTTTGTCACTGCTAAATCCTATTGTGTGCAAACTGCGTGCCCGCAATTTCTAACTTCTTCACAGCTTTCTGAGACTTCTCATGTCATGCGCCAAAAACTGTTGTTTGCCAACTATGAGGGAAAGTGAGCAAGCATTCATGCAAGTGAAACAGTTTCTTTCACCATGAATATGCTTCCTAACAGTCTACTATAGTATCCCTGAGCCTGTTAGCATCAAATCAAATCAAGCAAAAAAAGCATAGGTGTGTGGACTCTGGCTTATATATTCTTCACTCATATCATTTTGTTATGTGCAGCAAGCTACACTCTCATGCCACGTGCAATTCAGAGAAATCAAACAAGAAATCGAGAGCTCCGATCCAAACGGCATCAATCTCTGCAGCAGGAGGCACCACTACACCAAGGTCGACCTGTAAGAGAGAGGCGACGCCCTGCATGTTTTAATCCTACTCCACCAACTCCATCTCAACATGAGACAAGATCAACTAGGGCTCCACGTCAGTGTCAGCGGCGCTGTCGAAGCTCTTTACTATCTATATCATCACGACCAGCTCGACGACATTGGAGACAGCGTTCACCTTCCCCTGAGGAGTACAGTGAAGAAGAAGCCCGATCATACCCATCCTCTCCTGATCTTGATGATGTGGACAGTGATGAGGATAGGGCATTAATCCCGTTGTTGCGAGGCGAAATAAGGCAACATCACTATCCTGCATTCAACTACTCACCTGATATGGATCTTGAGGCACACCACCTCTCTACTTGAGGATTACTTTGTACACATTGCAAAGCCTTTCATTGGATGGAAGAGAATATCGTTAACAGCCCACAACAAAATCCAAAGTGTGCATTGTGCTGTCTCCACAGCAAGGTGCTGCTACCTGTTCCTCCGCCTCCGCCTTAAGAGCTACGAAAGCTCTTTACACATCACAATACAACAGGTAAGTATTTCTATTCAACTTATTGCGTATACATATCTGAGAGGAACAATCATTATAGAGTCAAAGGCAGTTCGAGAGCATATCAGGGTATTCAATAATGCTTTTGCCTTTACGTCCTAAGACGTCCGCCAGGTATCAATTCCTGGACATGGTCCCTACTCCTTTAAAATTCAGGGAGAGCTGTGCCACCTTATTGGCACTCTTTTCCCACAACAAGAAGGGTGTGAAACATTTGCACAGGTCTACATTACAGATTCAGCTGTACAGACTGAACGAAGAGTTGGCAACACTTCAATATCACTGAATCATAGGACACTTGAAGACCTTCAGGCTATGCTCTTCCGTGTCACCCATATCCCAGGATCTACAAATTTGCAAAAGAAAGAATAGAATAGGATCCCACTACAACACTACATCTTTACACAGTCGCTCCATGAGATAGGGACCCAAGGCACTACAATATTCCTGTAGCCAGTGAAGTTGCTGTAGTGATGGTAGGAGACAGTAACAGAGAAGAATATGGAGTGGCCAGAGATATTATCATCCAGCTCAGGGCAACCACGACTGGTAGCAACTTACAGCGTGTCAATGAGCTCAACTCAAATTATCTTCCACTTTGTTTTCCTCTTCTGTTTCTATATGGGGACCAAGGATGGCATCCGCAGATTCCATATCGAGACCTGCCTGCAGATCTTCCTCCTCGCCAGCAAGAGCACTTCAATAATGACGGCATGCAAGTTGGTAATTCTGGGGTTTGACAATGTGTCAGCCAAATGGAGTTCTATTCTTACATGTTGCATCAACGAAATGATATATTCTCACTCCCTCTCTACGGTGGTCGGCTACTGCAAGAATTGGTAGTCGATGCTTATGCTCAAATTGAGGCGAATCGACTCTGCTATCTGCAGTTCAATCAGTCCATTCTTCGAGCCAAGGTGTATCAAGGTCTTATGGATGCCCTTGCAGAAGGCTATTCTTTAGAAGATATTGGGAGGCGGACTATATTACCATCAAGTTTCATTAGCGGTCCATGTTCAATGAATCAGCCGTTCCAGGATGCAATGAGTATTGGTGGTGCCAAAGGACCCCCAATATCTTTACAACCTTCACTTGCAACCCACACTGGGCAGAGATCACGGAAGGCCTCCTACCAGGACAAAAACCAGAGGATCGACCAGATTTGGTTTCCAGGGTTTTTCGACTAAAGGCTCTGGAGTACATCAAGGATTTAGTGGTACGACAGATCTTTGGAAGGGTTATCGGATATGTCTGGGGCATTGAATGTCAGAAGAGAGGTCTACCACATGCCCACATCATGCGGATGGTATCAACGATCACTTGATTCAGTGGCTCGAATCCATAGGAGATCGGGTATATTATAGTGCAGATCAAATTATAGATGACGAGGGAGATCTCAGAAATCGCTTCTCTGTCGAGTACCTGAATACCCTGGAGATCTCTGGATTCCCTTCGCATCATTTACACCTCAAGACCGGTACACCCATCATTCTTCTGCAAAATCTCAATCCATCTGCTGGCCTGTGCAACGGCACGTGGCTCATTGTCACTCAGCTTCTCCGACGAGTCATCAAAGCAACCATCATTGCAGGTGCACACAGTGGCGAATCAGTTCTCATTCCTCGAATTGGCATTGACAGTGCAGTATCAAACCAGCTTCCTTTTCAATTCTGGCGCTTTCAATTCCCTGTGCGCTTAGCGTTTGCCTTAACTCTGAATAAAGTGCAAGGACAATCTGTTGGACATGTGGGTTTGTACTTAGAGTCTTCTCCTTTCTCTCATGGGCAGCTTTATGTTGGTCTTTCACGGGTTTCAAACGCAAACAATTTACGAGTATTGGTCAAAACAAAGCAAGGAGAAGAAACCAAGCAAACAGATAATGTAGTTTACAAGGAAGTGTTACAAATGTTCCTAACAGTATAGTCAAAAGCTGAAGTGGTTCTCCGAGGTATGAGGAGACCACTCAGCTTTCATTGTTTTTTGAAGACAGTAGAGTACATATGGTGAGTCTGTGCTCGCCGAAGGCGAGGCCTCACGCAGTGGCCGCCAGAGGCTGGGGCCAAGGGGAGAAGCCCCTGGCGGGGGGGGATGCTCGAGGGACGAGGGCACTGCACACTTGTCGCAGTATAACCAAATTTTCCCCTGACAATTTGCTTCAAGAACTGAAGAAAAACACATTGGCACCGTTGATTAGCCTCCTCTCAGTCTCATTCCTGTCAACTCTATCCCTCAGTCTAGTCTAGCGAAGAATGTGTCAAAGGCCACACGGGAATGGGAAACACGGCGGCGAGGTGTAAATCGCGACAGTCTTGGGTTTGGGTAGATAGTTGCCTCCAGTAGTTGAATGATTTTCTACGATCGCAAGGATGGGATGTGGACTGTGCGAGCAGCTCCCTTTTGTGTCATCTCCTCCGCCCTCCGCGTGCAGTCTCCTGCACACCCACTGTGTATGGCCTGTAACCTGGAAATTCAAGCTCCCATCAAGATCCCTACGACCCTCCTAGAACATGCAATCCTCTCCTCTCCCTCCTCCACTGAACATAAATACATTACATGCATAGAAATGAACAGAAACGTAAGAAAAAAAGTGGACGAGAGAGGCTAGAGGTGGACGCATGCTTGAGAGGAACGAAAATATCCGATTCACCTTGGCTTCCTCCACACCGTAGCAATCATCTCATTCTCAACATGGTACCGTTCGGCATGAGATTTGGTTGGTAGATGCAAGTGTCCGACAGAAAAGATATCTCGGCGAGTGCCAGTCGAGGACAGTGGAGAAGAGATGCTGTCGAGATTTCCGGTGTGAATTAGCCGCATCTCCTTCACAATCCCATCCTTCCTCCCAGTTGCCTCCTTCGCTTACTCCTTACTCTTTTGCACCGGTTCGTCCTCCTTCTTGACTTCAGAAACCAAACCCACCTTCATTCTTTATCTCGGAGAAAAAACAGAGAACCTACTCTTCAACACACCACCGTTCGACTGATCAATTCGAGAAATCGAGGGGAGTGTGTCTGCAGCTGTACTTGTTGATTTGGGCTCCGGTAAGGGCGATGGAGCGATAGAAAGTAGCTGTGGACGAGGAGTAAGTGTAGGCGTTGGTGGTTTTTCATTACAGGATTCGTTCTCTTCTGTGCAGGTCGCCATGAGGCAATGAAGACGTAGAACTAGCGGGACCAGATGTCATCACTGGATCTGGGCCAGTTGGCGCAGATGCTTGCACAGGAGATGGCGCTAGTGATGTAGAAGCTCACTGGGGTTGCTGCAGGAGGAACGACAGAAGGGCTTGCGGGCGGAGGAGAAATGGCGATAAAAGATGTTGTGTTGTTGCAAGTGTCGAAGGAGCAGAAGTGTGCTTCTTTGCTGGTTCTGGGGATAGGCGAGATCGCACCGCCTGTCGTCTTCTAGCAGAAGCTGGGACAGAAAGGAAGTTACTCACCTTGATCTGATATTCGAATGCTCACAGTGGGCTCGCTCACGATGCGCCAACTCTGCGGGAGTGATGGGGAACTCTTCAGGACCGTCCCGGTGTTACTTCCTCATCCTTATGGATTTCTCGAGGCTCAAATATCATGCATCTTTGTCTCCATCAGTGTTCTCCAGAGACAAAGATAAACGCACTCAAGATGTCCGTCCACGTAAGGACACTCTCGCTCCTTGTCATTGACAGTATCAAGAATGATACTCCCTCGCCCACCTTCTCCGCTCCCACTTCCTGCAGCTTTAACATGTGGCACATATTCACGCCACGCCCTCCTGCTTCAACTTCGTATGCACAATACCAACGTACCTATCCTCCTTCCCCTTGTTTGACTATTGTGAAAGCGAGATTTGTTGAGAGGCAATCACTCATCTTGATATCCATGAACGCACCATATGGGTGAGGAAGGTGTCCGGTGTGGACAGGAGAAGAGCAGCCTTAACAGCCGCTGACAAACTAATATCTTTCAATGGTGCTTTTACCCGTCATCAGGAGAGAAGCATCTACATAGGCCATTGATAACTGGGAATGATGATTTGATGCCTAACCCATCAACGTGATCATGAAAATCTTCACCACCCCTAACATTGTAACAATGGGTAGTTAGAGATAACTGCTCCAGAATCTCCTTCAGCGAACGTCCCATGTTTGTGAAAAGAAGATATGGATTGCTCAAAGATATAATAGTATCGGCTATGCAGGAAGTGTAGAGAGCGATGCGCTGCCACGATGACTGGGAGCTACTGGAGTTCCTCCCCCTCGATGGGATAGATGGATGGGAAGCTTTTTTTGCAGCTGGAGAGCATCAATCAGCTCTGCAAGTCTGTGCATAAAAATCGCCAGCAGGAATTCTACTTTAAGAGGCTCCCAGAAGTATTCTCGACATATCAAAGTATAACCAACGCTCCGCGTGGCAATCTGCTTCAAGAACTGAAGAACACACAAGTTAACGCGGTTGATCAGCCTCCTCTCAGTCTCATTCCTGTCAAGTCCATCCTTCAGTCTAGTCTAATTAAGAATGTCAACCGCCACCGGGGAATGGGGAACACGGCTTGGAGGCATAAATGGGACAGCCTTGGTTGGGAAGATCGTTGCATGAAACTGGGATGTTGTTGAATGATTTTCTACGATCGCCAGGAGGTGGATGACTCTGCGAGCAGCTCCCTTCCCTTTTTGTGTCATCTCCTTCGACCTCCGCTACAGTCTCCCGTCCACCCACTGTGCTTCACGCCTTCTATCCTTCGTTCGCCGTCTATCGTATCTCCACCGTCTTACGGCCATTCACGCTTCCAGTTCGCTGCTTTTCTCGCAGTCCCAAGCCCACCTCTCTCGCGGCATTCATCCGTCCTCAGTCTCCTTCACTCTGACCAGTTCTAGTGTCCCTCTCCTGTTCCAGCCCCTTCGTCAGCCCTCCAGCTCGCTCTCCTCCACATTCCTTTTCACCTCAGCTATCCTCCACCGTCTCTTTTGCTCATGTACCCTTCCCACATGCAAATGTTGATGCAGTCGGCAGCGTGGGTGTGAGCGAGCAATGAATGGACAACACTGCCTGAAAAGGAAGGTGCCAGCACCGCTATCTGCTGCCCAGTGAAAGTGAGCCTGAGGACGGCATAGCACAACGAAAGAGGCACGCAATGTGCAGTGGAGGGCGAGAGCGAGTGAGGAAAGGCGAAAGAGAAGCCAGGTGTGGATCCCACTATGGTCAATGGAGGGCTAAAATTTTATAACGAAGAGAGGTGCGAGAAAAGAGGTGACCTTCCTTCCCCCTCTCCCTCTTTTTGCATTTGTGCTTAATGACATAGGGATCAGGTTCCTCGCCCCCACACCAAGGATGCTCGTCACCAAGGACACTCATCACCTCTCTCCCTCCGGCAGCCCCGTCCCGCGTCCTCCCTTACCTCCGCTGCTGGGGCTTCGATCTAAGAGAGCAGTATGAGAGAAGCATGGGAGGCAAAAGGAGCCGCGGGAGTACCGTGTAAGCGCAGTCTTGCACTAGTCTCAATACTTCCCCAACTCATCTGGCTTTCGTAACTCTCGCCCTGCTTCTCTTGCTCCAGCATCCTCCTCTTCTCACCTCCGCTCCCCTCTCTTCATTCATCGTCCTCTACTCCTCCAGCAACCGTTGTGCCCTCCCAAATGGACGGCGAGTGTGAAGGCAGACGAAGGAGGTGGCAGTTTGGGTTGGGGATTGAGAATGAACATTGAAGAGGCATGGTACGCTTTCTCTCACTCACTGATGCCCTCCGTTTCATCTCGCTCTCCCACACCTTCCCTCAAGCCCGCTTCCGCCATCCTTCGCCTCGAACCAACTTGCTTTGCACTAGACATCCAGAAGTCAACCGCGAAACGTAGAGGTCGTGATGGAAGATTGCGACGCCGCCAATCCCCAATTCACGCCCCATCTTTCACCATCCCGACTTGTTCTCCACCATTGCCTAGGCAAGGTACCCCCCCTCTGAGACCTCTATCTTCTCTCGCATACTGGTCATTTGGAGTCAACCCAGGACACGGGCGACACATCAACTGGCGAAAGGGTAGACAGAGGGGAATAGAGGGAACGCGGTTGGTGATGGCAGAAAAACGTGAGAAGGTTCGTCCCGGCGTCTCTCCCACATTCCGCCATCTCCTTTCGCCTCACATACTCTCTTGCCCCACCTCTCAACCCTCTCCGCCAACGTTCACCCTTCATTTGGCTTTCCACCAACCCTCCGCCTCTTTTCGCACTCCGGCCTCGTTAGACCTTTCCTTCCCGCTCGCAATGTATTCCCCTTCTCCTCTCTCTCTCTTGTTACAAGTGTCCTAACTGATATGTGCACACAGTAATCCCTGGCTGCGCCGCTCCTTTTTCTGCTAATCTCATCCATCCCCTGCCTCACTCCAACTTCGCGCAAGCCTCCACCAGGCTCGTCAGTCTCGGAAGGTGAATGTGGACTGAAGGTGGGAAGTCGGATAGCGAAATGGGAAGCGAGATGTGTCGAAGGGCCTATAATCAACATAGGATGCCAGAGGGACGCCTTGCACTTTCTTTCGCACCTCTATTCGCACTCGCCGTCCTATACCTCTCCCGTGTTCCATCCCGCCCTCCTACCCTCTCTCCCAGCTTATCCTCCCACCTCCCGTCGCACTCCGGCTCTCACTCTATGGATCACCTTCGACCGACGCTTGCTTCATGACATTGACGGCAACAATGAAATGGCTGATGGAGAAAGAGGAGGGCAAAGTGTGCAGTGTTGCATCAGGGACGTCAAGTGGACATCTAGGTTGGTCCCTCTCGTGCTCCTGAGCCTCCGTCCTCCATCCCTCTCGTCTCCGCTAGTGACTCAAGTGTCATCTACGTTCTCAGAAGTAGTTTCCTCTGCCTCTTCTGTCATCCAGATAGGTAACTGCCTCCCTAACTGTGACAGCCACATCTAGCCTTTCCTCTCACAATCAATCATTACGAAACGAAGCATCAATATCAGAGCGTTCTGCACTAGCTCTCGTTTGATTTGCAGTGTAATTTAGGTACTAGTATTGCAAAGGATTCTTTTACATATTTTAAGACTTCCTGCAGCACTATCTTGTAGTCAAGTGGTAGAGAACTAAAGCCTTCAACGTCCGGACACCCACTTCCTTCCACCAACACCATCGTAATCCGTCCTAATTGCAACGATCGCCTAATCCATCGACTCCACGAACAGTTCTGGGATCTCCATCTTCACGAGTAGTGATATCTGATCTGCCTGATCATTGCGCGGAGAGCGTCGAGATGGTTCAAGTTGGACAATGTACTGATGCGCTGCAGGCATGATCTGATCTCTCCCCCTCTTATCTCGTTTAATGTGCGTTCGTGGTCCAGCATGTTATCTCCCAGAGTGAAAAAAAGGAAACATCGATTTTATGCAAGGATGGTCAGAGAACAGAGTCAATCGCACTGGCGCATCTCATCACCGCAGTAACGGTAGAACATGGCACTCCGATCCACCTCTCCATTCTCTCCTCTTTCCTTTCTCGCCTACCTCCATCAATTCACATGCTCCGGATCACATTTGTCTTGCCTATGGGCTTCTGGAGCGAGTATTATGGGCCGTCGAAATCATCCTACTTCTCTCTGGCAGGTCTCGAAAATGAAGTCGAACCCGACGGTACAGGCAGTCTATGCATCGCGTTGGAGGAGGAAAGTATTGCGGTGACTTTTGGGGATGCCAAATATCTTGCATCCGTGGATGTGGATGACCTGGACGTGCAGCCCTTCACATGCACGTTTCACCTTCCACATAATCGCTCTGAGGCTATCTTCGACCCCGTCGCCCTATACTCAGACTCCGAGGGGGAACAGTGTTTCATTCCTCTAAGCGAATGGGAGGAATCAAACATCCCATCCACCGGTCTGGGGACAACCATCCAACTCTCCCTCTCCACAACTCGACCTACAGGTATTAGTTTATGCAGTATCACACACCTTCCTACTGAGATCCTCTCACTCATCATCGAGTTTCTTTCATTCGATGAAGATGAAAGGCTCATAGAAGGTACTGGACATCTTGTTGACTTCGAGCGACTTTCTGCCGTCTGTCAGCTCTGGAAGGCTGTTTTAGCCCCATATTTCGGTGAATATGTTCCTGTGAAGGAGATGCATACTCTTTTGACAGCTTATCCTAATGCCGGGCGTTTGAGGACATCCCTCAGGTTTCAGAGAGAGGTTGAGGATGACATCAGCGTTGAGATGGCGAAAGACGTCATCGCTGGCTCGCCGAACGTTACGTATTTGGCGATGGATGCATTGTGGAATGAAGAGGAGGCGAAGATTGTGTTGCATGCGATTGAAGGCTTAACGAAGTTGGAACACATAAGATTGTATGGGCTAAGTTCGAGAAAGTGGAAGAAGGACGAGGTCGAGAATATCATGTGGAGGATGGGTGACAGGATCAGATTCTTCGATGCTGAAGATGTGGAGGACTCAGCCTCGTCGACGTCACCAGGCCTTCAATTATCATCGGACCTCAAAATACTAGAGCTTCATGCATACCCGCCTCTCCAATCGCTCTCCCTCCCACTCTCCCTCACGTATTTGGATCTCTCCAACCTGTGTCCCCTCCCTCCCTCTGTCTCAGGCTCCTGTCTACCACCTCTTCTATCGTATCTCAACATCACGCTCGCCCCCTACTCGCCTGATGGAAAGACCTCCATCCTACCCAGTCCACTCGACTTTTCACACCTCGAACATCTCACCAGACTCTACCTCGATGGTGGTGACGAATCTTCCAACCTCGTTTCCCCCCAGTTCTTCCACTCCCTCAGAAATGCAAAAGCGATAAAGTACATAGATGTTGGGTACTGTGTGGTGGACTGGGAATTCAGAGGGTTCGTATTCTCAGAGTTCATCTGCTGGTTCTTTGGGGACAGGGGGGTGAAGGAGGAGGCGGATACGGTGGATGGAGCTGAAAAGATGAAGACAATTAGAGGGCACTGGTTGACGGTTCAGCTATTCTTTGGGGCGTGGCCTGAGGGAGAGATATGCATGGCCAGGAGCGCCTTGAGAGATTTTGGTGTGAACGAGGAGGACAGAAATTCATGGGTTCGGGAGGGTGGGGAGGAGTGATGTTGGAGATACTCAGATTTCACTCGTGTCCCAGAGAAGATACGAGAAGAAGGTGCGTGGTCCGAATCCCTCTGCATCGAACACAGCATTGAAATGGGTGACAGGAACAGGGCTGGACTTCGTTCGGGACAATGCCATCCCTCCATCTGTTCCCCATACTGCACCTCATAATGGTCACCTCCCTCGTGCTCGATGGTTGTCAGCAATCTTACAACCCCGTCTGCACCGAGTCTGTCCTTACACACTATTAGAACAGAATGAGGTAAAGGTCATAGCTATTTCGTATCGCGTGGCGTGAGTCAGTCTCCCAGTGTTTATTTGTGGGTTCACGATGGATGGGAAGAAGTAGAATTGCTCTTGATGATTATTTCATTTCTTTGAGGAAGCTTCAGGGCATGGGAGACCGGGTTCGTGAGGAGGACACTAGCTGTTTGTATTACGGATGTCTTTTCTCATGCAAACAATTCTACTGATTCCCTGTAGAAGCGCCGAAGACATGAAGTTCCGTCCAAAATGTGCCACTATGTAAAAAGCCCTTCACATTTTAAGTCTTGCCTGAGTTGTTCTTACGGTTGACGACGACTTGTGCATTCGATGATGGACTAATCAAGAAAACGGAATGAGCTGCCATTGAAGATCGAAGCTGTGGTATAATAATGGTACCATTCCACCGTTTGTGTAGTACTTTGTGTTCCTTCAATTCCTTAATAGTCCCGAGAGTTGCATTCACGTAGGTGCAAGGCTCAATTGTCGTCGTATCCGTCGGTGGTCTTTATCGCGTCCTCCTCATCCCCTCTCTTCACGTCCTAGGGCGAACTATCATCACTAGGTTTCAACTTTGTGACATCAAGGCAGCAGAGAAGAGAGTTGGCAAGTCTTTATTGTCTTAAAGATGCGAATTGCATGCCTGAACTTGAGGCGATGTGTGATGAGCGGCTGAGCAGTCTACGAGGGCCGCTAGCGAGCAAATCATTTGCTTACTCATAACACTCGCTCTGTATTCATCGAGCAAATCAATAACTACGAAGCGTCAGAACAACATTATAGTGCAAAACGTAGGAGGGAGGACTGAACTGAAAGAACCTTGAGGGTCACCTCTTTCGTGAGGATGGCAGTGACGGGCGCCTGGAACGAACTCGGTGCCCATTCCCACTTAGATGTACGTTCCGCCGTCCTTGACAAGTTAGACCGTCTGAATGCACACCTGTTCTCGTAAAAGGAACGGAAACGTCAGACAGAACGCGCATGAGAGAGGCTAGAGGTCGACACACATTTGGGAGGAACGAAAGTCTCCAACCCCACGTACTTGTTTGCGAAAGCTAGCCTACGCTCCTAAATATCGACAGCTTTATCCTTCAAGTACCTAACGGCTTCGTGACTGCCTGTGCGAGTAGCACTCTTGGATCGGC
The DNA here is from genome assembly GCA_021432655.1 of Atractiella rhizophila. NCBI lineage: Eukaryota > Fungi > Basidiomycota > Atractiellomycetes > Atractiellales > Hoehnelomycetaceae > Atractiella > Atractiella rhizophila. The sequence goes on along the minus strand of MU271218.1, from coordinate 68,623 downwards.
TGTTCACAACACAAGTTGGCGCGTATTGAGGTTTTATTGGAAGGGTATAAGAGAAAGGGAGGGAGATAAACCCGACGAAGGTGAAGTTCAACCTTCAACTTTGCTTTCATCCTCCGACACGTGTTAGGCTTTGAAGGATCACGGAGAGCGGTTCGATCATGGAACCCTTCATCTACGGAGATGTTCTGTTATCACACCAGCAGTCCATTATACGACATATTCGACGAGAGTAGGGGACCTGGAACGTACATCGGGAAATCTGTAGGCTCTGTCATCACGGACCAGATAAGTCAGCGTTTGGAGAGCGGAGGGGTATTGTAAAATAATGTACAAGTCTTGCATAGTCTGTAGTCTCGCAGCTAGCGCCCTGCCAACCAATCAAGTCAGCACGAAGTTGCGTACCACGAAAAGGAGAGAGAAGGAAGAGGGAAAGTTCACGGAAAGAAAAGTAGCGGGGAATTCGATGAAGGGACAGAGCTCGCACCTTCCCGCATTGGATTCGTAGCATATCCTACATGACTCTCCGTGCTCGAGGTAGATACGGTCTCCTCGAAACTGACCTCAACACTCTGCCATATATACATGGCACATGAAGGAGCGGTAACATACCGCCTAAGACACACGAGCGCCTACTCCCGGCTCACACAATGTTGTGCTGGGATGTCGAGGTTGGAACGGGGAACGAGACACCATTCTCCTGGTCCACACCTCCCGTGATGTCTACAGGGAGGTCGATACCCTCCAATCCGTAGTATGCAACCTTGAACTCCTCTTCATGATCCTCTCCGTCGTCCTCGAGTACGCTATCCTCTGCTATCCCTCCTTCGCGAAACCACAAACGCAAAACACGACGGTCAAAAAGAAACGGAAACATGAGACAAGTCATGCATACGAGACGTTAGAGTTGGACGCACGTCTGGGAGGCATGAACTTCGATCCCACGCCCCTTTGTTCGCCAAAGTGATCCTACCACTCTTGAATCTCGACGGCGATTATCGTTCTAGCGGCAAAGGCCTTCGCCACCGCCTGTGCGACGGTTCCTACAGATCAGCTCTTCACAACACCGTTAGTATTGTTTTCTTTTACCGGTGGAGGAGGAGAAGGGCGAGGAAGATGAACCCGCAGATGGCGACGTTCAACCCAGCTTTCATCCATTGATACGTCCCACGCTTTGGACAGCCACGGAGAGCGGTTCGACCATCGCTCCTTCTTCTAGGGAAACGTTCACTCCAGTCGGTGTTGCTTTACAAGATAATCCCTGCGAGCAGGGAATCGAAAGCAAATCCGGAAGTACATGATAAGTCAAAGTTAGCGATTGGAGAGAGGAGTAGACGGGAGGGACAGATCGTACAGGTCGCCTTGGAGCTTGTAGACCCGCGGAGAGTTCCGTCCTGCTATCCAATGAGTTAGAACCCACACAGGTACCACAGAAGGAAGAGGAATACTCACGAAAGGCGGGGTCACGACGAACTTGAGGGAAGGGCATAGCTCATACCTTCCCGCCTTGCAGTCATGACATGTCCTAAGAGTCTCTCTCCGGGCTCAAATGCGACGCGATCTCCCTTCTTGAGTGGATGGCTTTGTGTCAAACTATGTTCATTTTCTTTAGCAAGCGAGACGAGAGAGGAGAGGTGGAGACGTACCAGCAGCGACTATTGCAGTTTCGTGACTCTAGACGATACTGTAGGATCTCGATAATGACATGTGCGATCTAGCCCATGCACCGACAGTGGTACCACAGATGTTCTTGCGTGGATCCTGCATCCATTCTTTTGCAAGTCGAACATAGGAAAAAAAGGAAGACAGAGTGGTGTCTCGTGAGATCCTTGCTTGCGCATCATGATTGGGAACGCGGCGCATCGCGAATTTGACCCATGAAAGCGAATTTTTGGTCATCAGAAATGACCTAACTGCTCCAGCTCCTTTCATCTCCTCCGCCTCCGCAAGCAGTCACTAGTACACCGTCTCCGAACGTCCTCCATCGTCTCTCGATCTCCGAGTCCGCCGCCCTTCCTCTTCTCGCTCTGAGCTAGCCGTTCCTTTCATGCAGCCCCATGCTTGCGTCTCGCTGGTCTCCTTCGCTGTGGCTGGTTCTGGTGTCCCTCTCATCATTAAGCCTACTTCGTCATCGCCTCCGGCTCCTTTCTCCTCCTCAGTACTCTTTCACCGCAGTTATCCCCCACCGCACTCTTTGCTCCTTTCTCCTCCTCAGTACTCTTTCACCGCAGTTATCCCCCACCGCACTCTTTTGCTGATGGACCCTTCCTAGACTACGGGTGAGGAGGTGGTACGAACCGAAATACTTGGACAGCTGGTGACAGAGAAGGCTCGCCAGGTGGGGAGGCGCAGGAAGGGGAGACGGTAGTGTGTGTGCACAAGCAATGAATGGACAAGTACAATCAGCGCGAAGGAGGGAGGGAATAAGTTGGCAACAGAATGGTGCATAATGGAAGGCGACGTGTGAAAGAGATGGGGGCAGAGAGGTATGAGAGAAGAGGTGACCGTCTCGTTCCCTCTCCCTCTTTTGCATTTGCCTTTACTGACATTAGGTATTAGGTTCCTCCCTGTCACCCTGGTAGCCATCCCCCCTCTCCCCCTGCAACCCCGTCCCGCCTCAGCATTGCTCCACCCTCTCAGCGTCCTGACTTACCTTCACTGCCGGGCTAAGAAGCGAGAGGGCAGTTAGGGGGAAGCAGGAAGCGCCGCCCCGCTGCACCAGTCTCAATACCTCCATCCGACCTATCCGTCTTTCCCCTAACCCTTGCCACACCTCTCGCCTCTCTCGCTCCATTATCGCTCTCTCCTTACACCCCCGCCGACATCCATCATTCTTCGCTCCTCCACCAACCTTTCTGTCCTCCAAAATGTACGCCAGGCCGAGTTGGGGGTCAGATCGCGAAAGTAGAGGACGGAGTGAGACAGCGGGTCGGGGATTGATCCTGGACATCGGAGGGGCGTGACAAGATTTCTCTCACCCACCATTGCCCTCTCGTTTCACCGCGCTCTCTAACATCCCCAAGCCCGCTTCAGCCGTCCCCCTCGACTCTAGCACCCTGCTTCACCGTAGCATTGCAAGTCAACCGCGAAGCGTAGTAGGGACGCGTGTGATGGCGAAGGAGGTGGACTGTGGCTCAGATGGGGTAAGAAAGGAGGTCAGGCAAAAGTCCCTGCCACCCCATCCGCCCAGCCCGCTCGTGCCACCTTCTTTCGCCGCCTCGCCTATTCTCTTGCCTTCCACTATTGCCTATCCCCCTTCAACAATCCCTTCCACCTTCTCTCGCAAAATGGTCATCTAAAATCAACCCAAAGTAGGAGAGGCACTTCAAATGCTGAAAATGGTGGACAGAGGGGACGAATGTAGTCGGCGAGCGCAGAAGGACGTGAGAAGCACCGTCCTGGCGTCTCTACTACTCCTTTTCGACCTCTGCCATCTCTTTTTGCTGCACTTACTCTCTACCCCGAGGCTCTCGTTCCGCCAACCCCTCCGCCTTTCTCGCACGGTAGCCTCGTTGGGACTTCTCTTTCTCCTGGCAGTGTATTCCCTTTCTCTCTCTCTTTCCTTGCCACCAGTGTCCTAACTGACATGCGCACTCGGCCCATTACTCCGTTTTCTGCTAGTCTCACTCCACCTCCTCTCGCACTCCACTGTCCCTCACGGGCTGCATCAAGCGTGAGCGCTCGGAAGTCAGACGTAGAATGTGGACTTGAGGTTGAATGTCGAATAGCAGGGAGGGCAGATGTGACAAGGGGATGTCAGATTCCCGCGTCGCACTTTCCTCACACTTCTGTTCGGACTCCCTCGCCATCCTATGCCTGTCCTGTGTTCCCTGACGCCGTCCTATTCTCTCCTCGACCTCATCCTCTTCCACACTGTCTCACACTCCGTTGATCACCTTCTACCGACGCTTGCTTCGTGACATCGAGGTCGACGATGTAACGGCTCATCGGGGAGGAGGATCGCAAGGGGGACTGGTTAGTCAAGGACCACAACAAACAATCTGCGTTGGCCCAGCTCTGGGGCCCCTAAACCTCTGCCTTCCCTCCCGACTCGAACATCACCGATGTTCTCGCTGAGATGCAAGCGAGTTCCCCTACCACCTCCGCCGGCCTGATTGCCGACTGCTGACCATTGTTCTCCCAGGCTTATGTAGCCTTCCTCTCGCATTCGGCTCATTAGGGAACGAAGCATCAGTATCAGAGCGTACTGCTCTTGCTCTCGTTTGAATTGCAGTGTAATTTAGGTCCTAGTATTGTAAAGGATTTCAGTTCTTTTACATATTTTAGGATTTCCTGTGGCACTATCTGGTAGTGAAGTGCTAGAGAACTAAAGCCTTCAACGTCCGGACGCAGACTTCTTCCACCCAACACCATCCTAATCCGTCTTAATTGCAACGGCGGCCTAATCCACCCGCTCCCACGAACAGTTTTGCCATCTCCATCCTCACGATCGTGATGTCTGATCATTGCGCGGAGAACGTCGAGATGGTCGGACAACGCGCGGATGCGCTGCAGGCATGATTTGATCTTTCCCCTTCTCTTGTCTCGTTTGACATGAATTCGTGGCCTTCAGTCCAGCGTATCTTCTCTGCGAAGGATTGAGAATGAAACATTGATTTCCCCTGAGGATGATCAGGGAACAGAGTCAATTGCACTGGTCCATCTCATCACCCCAGTAGACTTAAGACATCGCACTCCGATCCACCTCTCCATCCTTCCCTCTTTCCTTTCTCGCCTACCTCCATCAATTCACATGCTCCGGATCACGTTTGTCTTACCTATTCGATTCTGGAAGCTCAGGTATGGGCCGTCGAAATATTCCTACTTCTCCCTGGCAAGTCTCAAAAATGAACCCGACAGTACAGTGATTCTTTGCGTCGCGTTGGAGGAGGAAAGTATTGCGGTGACTTTTGGGGATACCAAAAATCTTGCATCCCTGAATTCGGACAACCTGGACGTGAAGCCGTTCACTTGCACGCTTCGTGTTCCAGATAATCGCTCTGCGACGCTCTTTGAACCCGTTGCCCTATACTCCAAGAAGCAACAACGTTTCATTCCTCTCAGTGGATGGGGAGGATCAGCCATCCCATCCACCGGTCTGGGGACAACCATCCAACTCTCCCTCTCCACAACTCGACCTACAGGTATTCGTTTATGCAGTATCACACACCTTCCTACCGAGATCCTCTCACTCATCTTCGAGTTTCTTTCATTCGATGAATCTGAATATCACGCTTCCTTCGAGCGACTTTCTGCCGTCTGTCAGCTTTGGAAGGCTGTTTTAGTCCCATATTTGAGTGCATATGTTTCTGTGAAGGAGATGCATGCTCGTTTGACAGCTTATCCTAATGCCGGGCGTTTGCGGACATCCCTCTCATTTGAGAGAGATGACATCAGCGTTGAGATGGTGAAAGACATCATCGCCGGTGCGCCAAATGTTACGAAGGTGAGGATGGATGCAATTTGGAATGAAGAGGAGGCGAGGATTGTGTTGCATGCGTTGGAAGGCTTGACGAGGTTGCATGACATAATGTTTGGAGAGGAAGGTTGGAGAAAGTGGAAGAAGGACGAGGTCGAGAATTTTATGCAGAGGATGGGTGACAGGATCAGAAACTTCCGTTCTTTCTACGTGGAGGACTCTGCCTCGTTGATATCACCAGGCCTTCAATTATCATCTGACCTCGAAAGCTTAGAGCTTCACACATACCTGCCTCTCCCATCGCTCTCCCTGCCACTCACCCTCACATACTTGGGTCTCTGCAAACTGTGTCCGCTCCCCCCCTCCGTCTCAGCCTCCTGTCTACCGCCTCTTCTACATTGGCTCAAGATCACCCTCGCCCCCTACTCGCCTGATGGAAAGACCTCCATCCTACCCAGTCCACTCGACTTTTCACACCTCAAACATCTCACTAACCTCTACCTCGATGGCGGTGAGGAAACTTCAAACCTCGTTTCCCCCCAGTTCTTCCACACCCTCACAAATGTAAAAGCGATAAAGTACATAGATGTATGGTACTGTGTGGTGGACTGGGAATTCACAAGGTTCGTATTCTCAGATTTCATCTGCTGGTTCTTTGGGGACAGGGGGGTGAAGGACGAGGGGGATATGGCTGATGGAGTGGAAAAGGTGAAGATGACAAGAGGACGCGAGTTGAGGGTTCAGCTATTCTTTGGAGGGTGGCTTGAGGAAGAGATATGCAAGGCAAGGAGCACGTTGAGAGAGTTCGGGGTGAGTGAGGGGATTAAATGGATATGGGTTGAGGAGGGTGGGGAGGAGTGATGATGGAGATACTCAGATTTCACCAACGGTCTATGGAAGACACGAGAAGAAGGTGTGCAGTTTGTATCCCTCTCTCCATCTAACGCAGCATTGAAATTGGTGACTGGGAATAGGGCTGGACTCAATGCCATCCCTCCATCCGTCCCCCCCCACCATTCAATGTACTGCTCCTCAAACGTCACCGCACAGAGGTCACTTCCCTCGTACTCGCTACCTCTTGCTCGGTATTTATGAGCAATCTTGGAACCCCATCCACATCAAGTCTTTCCGTGCGCACTATTAGAACACAATGTGGTAAAGGTCATAGCTATTCGTACTGCGTAGAGTGTGTTGTTATTGTACAATGTCATAATAATTATTTCGCTTTTCAGAGCCTTTATATACTTGTGGATACAATGTTCTAGAATCTTCAGAAAACTAAGATAAGACAAAATGCGAGAACTGGTGGCAAAAAGGAACGTTCTAGAATTGCCACTCAAGTGAGATGGCAGGATGAATCATGAACGACAACAGAGTGAGTCGGTTCCTAGTGTTTATCTGCTGGTTCTGTGGGGATCAGGAAATGAGGTATACCGGCAATGATGACGATAGATGGGAAGGAGTAGAATTGCTGTTGATGATTCCATTCTTGAGGAAGCAGTGAGAAATGTACTTTCTACCACTTTGCACTAACAATCCCCAATCACTTATTAGTGAGTGCAAATGGTATAAACGAATATGTGATTGCAGTATAAATAATCGTACATACATAACAATCCCCAATCACTTATTAGTGAGTGCAAATGGTATAAACGAATATGTGATTGGGGAAAAAGAAAAGGAAAGAAAACACATCAAGCATACTTATAAGTCCGGACTAGTGGTGAAGTGCACATGTTTGGCACGGCATCCGGAACGCAATGCAAATAGAACAAACATGTGACATCCACGGATCTCCAACAGAAGCTTCGGGGATTGAGAGGTTGGGTTTGTGAGGAACATGCTCTCTGTATTACGGATGTCTTCTCTCATGCAAACAATGTTGCTGATTCCCTGTAAAAGCGCCGAAGACAGTAAGTTCTGTCAAACAGTGCCACAATGTAAAGATGCTGATTCACCCTTTGAGTCTTGCTGGAGTTGTTCTTACAGTTGAGACGACTCGTGCATTCGACGATGGATTACTTAAGAGAAGAGAAGGCTGTAGTCGAAGATCGAAGATGTGGTATAACAATGGTACCATTCCTTGAACCCTTTGTAGTAGTACAAATCCATCTTTTTGCTCCTTCATTTCCGTAATACTTCCGAGAGTTGCATGCACGTAGGTGCAAGGTTCAATCGTTGTCGTAATCCATCGATGACACTCTTTATCGCGTCCCTCCACATCCTGTCCCTTCGTGTCGTATAGGGCGAACCATTATCACCAGATTTTCAACTTTGTGACATCGAGGCGGAAGAGAACACGGGAGATGAGCCTGCATTGTCTCAAAGGCGCGAGTTGCATCTTTAAACTTGTAGCGCTGTATTTCGAGCGACTTCAAGTCGACAAGAGCCCTAGCAACCAGATCAATCACTGGCTCAACTCTCTTAGCCCTTATCTATCACGCAAATCAATAACCAACCTGGAAGCTTCGGAAATGCGTACAGGCAGTAGAAGGAGAAGCAACAGAAGGAGCCTAAGGAGCCTTCCTTCATGAGGACGACGGTGATGGGAGCTTGGACGAACTCGTACCCATTCCGACCCGGGCCACGTTCTGCCTTCCTCTACAAGATAGAGGGCGGTCTGGATGCACACCTGTTCTCATTCGTGCATCGATACACCAATATCCAAAAGTGCAGAACGGGAGTGACGGAGAAACGATCCTCAGCCCCATGCAGTCTACGGCCAGGTCTATACCATCCAATCCCCTGTCTGCAACCTTGACCTCCTTCATGATCTCCGCGACCCTCCCCGAATACGCAATCCTATCCTCTCCCTCCTCCACTAAACCACGACCACAAACACGCCACACGCAAAAAGAAACGTAAGACAAAACACGCATAACAGTGAGAATGGGACACACGTTTAGGAGGAACAAACTCCTCCGACCCCACACACTCTTCGCGAAAGCCAGCTTACGCTCTTGGGTGTCAATGGCTATGGTCTTTCTAGCATCTCGTGGCTGAGTTTGAAGAGTCCAACAGGACCAGCTCTTTACAACTACATTATTATTCTTTATTCAACAGACAGAGGAGAAGGGGGAGTGAGATGAACCCGCAGATGACGACGTTCAAGCCAGCTTTTATCCACTAGTACGTGCCATGCTTTGGACAGCCACGAGAGCGGTTCGACCAGGGAAACGTTCTATCCATTCGGTCTGGTTCACAAGATTTTCCATGGCGCAGTGGGAATGGAACGCACATCCTGAAGTTGTAAGCGCTTCCAGCACAGACACGATAGGGCAGCGATGGCAGTAAGGAGTAGACGAGATGGAGCGGTCGTACAGTCGCCGCGGAGCTCGTAGAACCCTTGGAGAGTTCCGTCCTGCCCATCCAATGCTGTTAGCACCGAAACACGTACCACAGAGCGGACGGAAGGAAGAGGAATGACGAACGAAAGGAGGAGTAGCCAAACCTTGGTGGAAGGGCATACCTTCCCGCTTTGCGGTCGTAAGACGTCCTAGGAGTCTGTCTCCAGGCTCAGGCGCGATGCATTCTACCTTCTTGAGGTAGCTAACTTTGGGCCAAACTATGTTCATTTTCTCTTAGCAAGAGGATGAGAGGCGGGCAGCGGGGAGAGGTGGAGACGTACCAGCAACGACTACGTGAGCAGTGTGGTGATCCTAGACCATAGCGTCTTTGACGCTGAAATCCGCGATCTTCCCATTCGGGGACGTCGGAATCACCGACGACTTTGCGTGGATCCTGCATCCATCATTTGATTAGTTGCAAGTTGGGCACAGGAAGAAAAAGATGACAGACGGCTGTGGTGAGATCTTGCCCATTCAATATTCGGAACGCGCCGCGTCGCGAATGTGACCGGTGAAAGCGAAAGTGGATGAGTTTCAGTTAGTCCCCCTCCGAAACTACGAACATCTCACGCCTCTGTGCCTCGTCTTCCGTCCCTCCGCCGTTCTTCCCTCCTTTCCGCTCTGAGCTGTCATGCAGTCCCAATCCACTCCGCCTCACTCCGCCTCACCTCTTTCGCGTCGTCCAATCCGTCCACAGTCTCTTTCGCTCTGGATGGTTTGGTGTCCCTATCCTGTTTCAGCCTACTCCGGCATCCTTCAGCTCCGCTACCCTCCACATTCTCTTTAGCCGTAGCTACCTTCCACCGCCCGCTTTTACTCATGTGCCCTTCCCACACGCGAAGGATGACGTAGTCGGTTGCACTGGTGTGAGCAAGTGATGAATGGACAAGGACAATCAGCGAGAGGAAGGAAGGGAAGATCTCAAGATGCATTGTGAACAGAATGGGTCGTAATGGAAGGTGAAGTTGACACAGATGGAAAGGGAGAGCAAAGCACGACACGACAGCATGACGGACGGCACTGACCGAGAAGGAAGTGCCTGGGCTGCTAACCAGCGAAAGAGAGTGTGAGCAGCAGGTAATTCGATGGGCAGTGCAGGGCAGGAAGGAGCGAAAAAAGCGAAACAGGGGCCAGGGATGGATCAACACAGGGCTAAAAAGTCTATGGCACAAAGAGTTACCGGATAAGGTGACCTTCCCTTCCCTTCTCCCTATTTTGCAATCGCGCTTACTGACATAGGAATTAGGTTCCTCGCCAACTCACCCTGTACACCCATCACCACTCTGCCTCCTGCAGCCCTTTCACGCTTCAGCACTGCTCGACGCTCCCAGTGTCCCTACTTACCTTCGCTGCTGAGGCTACGAAGCAAGAGAGCAGTGCGAGGGATGTGCGGGACGCAAAAGGTGACGCGGGCGCCCAGCAAGCGCCATCCTGCACCAGTCTCAATACCCCGTTCCGACCTATCCCGCTTTCCCGTAACCCTTGCCAAGCCTCTCGCCTCTCTCGCTCCATCATCGCTCTCTCCCTACACCCCCGCCCTCTCCCTACACCCCCGCCGACATCCATCATCCTCCCGCTCCTCCACCAACCTTTCTGTCCTCCGAAACGAACGCCAGGCCGAGTTGGGCGTCGGATCGCCAAAGCAGAGGACGGAGTGAGACAGAGGGTCGGGGATTGAGCCTGGACATCGGAGAGGCATGATATGCTTTCTCTCACCCACGGTTGCCCTGTCGCTTCGCCTCGCTCTCTACCATCCCCATCCCCGCTTCAGCCATCCCTCGACTCTGAGCAACTTGCTCCACGGTAGACATCGCAAGTCAACCGCGAGGCGTTGTAGAGGCACCGTGATGGCGAAGGAGGTGGACTGTGGCTCAGATGGAGTCAGAAAGGAGGTCAGAAAGAAGTCCCTGCCAACCCATTCGCGCATCCCACTCGTGCGGCCGTCTTTCGGCGCCTCGCCTATTGTCTTGCCGTCTACTATTGCTATTCCCCCTCCACCAATCCGTTCAAGTTTCTCTCGCAAAACAAAGCATGAGAGTCACTTCAGATGGTGAAAATGGTGGACAGAGCGGACGAATTCGGTCGGTGATCGCAAAAAGGCGTGAGAAGGGCCGTCCCGGTGTCTCTTCTACTCCTTTTTGACCTCTGCCTCCTCTTTTTGCTACTCATACCCTCTGCGCCAAAGCTCGCCTTTCATTTCGCACTCCGCCAACCCCTCTGCCTTTTTCGCACGCTAGCCTGGTTACGACTTTTCTTTCTGCTGGCAGGATATTCCCTTTCTCCCTCTCTTTCCTTCCCACAAGGGTCCTAACTGACATGTAGACTAGATCCTTCACTGCCCCCTTTTCTGATAGTCTCACTCCACGTCCTCTTGCACTCCCCCCCCCTCACGCCTGCACCAAGCCATGAGCGGTCGGAAGTCAGACGTCGAACATGGACTTGAGGTTGAATGTCGAATAGCAGGGAGGGCAGATGTGTCAAGGGGATGTCAGATGGCCGCGTCACACTTTCTTCACACCTCTGTTCGGACTCTCTCGCCATCTCGCCATCCTATACCTGTGCTCTGTTCCATGACGCCGTCCTATTCTCTCCTCGACCTCATCCTGTCTCACACTCCGTTGGTCGCCTTCGACCGACGCTTGCTTCGTGACATCGAGGTCGACGATGTAACGGCTCATCGAGAAAGAGGAGCGCAAGGGGGACTGTTTAGTCAAGGACCACAACAAACAGTCTGCGTTGGCCCATCTCTTAGGCCCCTACACCTCTGCCTTCCCTCCTGACTCGAACATCACCGATGTTTTCGCTGAGATGCAAGCGAGCTCCTCTACCACCTCCGCCAGCCAGATTGCCGACTACCCACCATAGTTCTCCCAGGCTTATGTAGCCTCATCTCGCATTCGGATCATTAGGGAACGAAGCATCATTATCAGAGCGTACTGCCCTAGCTCTCGTTTGAATTGCAGTGTAATTTAGGTCCTAGTATTGTAAAGGATTTCAGTTCTTTTACATATTTTAGGATTTCCTGTGGCACTATCTAGTAGTCATGTGCTAGAGAACTAAAGCCTTCAACGTCCGGACGCGGACTTCTTCCACCCAACACCATCCTAATCTGTTTTAATTGCAACGGTCGCCTAATCCACCGGCTCCCACGAACAGTTTTGCCATCTCCATCCTCACGATCGTGATGTCTGATCATTGCGCGGAGAACGTCGAGATGGTTGGACAACTCGCGGATGCGCTGCAGGCATGAGACGCTCTTTTCCCTTCTCTTTGTCCGTTTAACCTGAATTCGTGGTCTTTAGTCCAGCATGTTATCTCACAGAATGATTTCACAGGAGGATGATCAGGGAACAGAGTCAATCGCACGGGTCCATCTCATCACCCCAGTAAAGGTACGACATAGCACTCCGATCCACCTCTCCATTCTCCCCTCCTTCCTTTCTCGCCTACCTCCATCAATTCACATGCTCCGGATCACATTTGACCTGCCTCTTAAACTCTGGACCGATTCTTATTTCCACTCGAAACCATCCTACTTCTCTCTGGCAGGTCTCGAAAATGAAGTCGAACCCGACGGTGCAATGATTCTTTGCATTGCATTGGAGGAGGAAAGTATTACGGTAGCTTTTGGGGATACAAAATATCTTGCATCCGTGGATATGGAGGGCCTGTCTTGGAAGCCCTTCACATGCACTTTTCATCTTCCAGATAATCGCTCTCAGGTCCTCTTTGAGCCCGTTGCCCTATTCTCCGAGGAGACATTCCGTTTCATTCCTCTCAGTGAATGGGAGGAATCAACCATCCCATCCACCGGTCTGGGGACAACCATCCAACTCTCCCTCTCCACAACTCGACCTGCAGGTATTAGTTTATGCAATATCACACACCTTCCTCCTGAGATCCTCTCACTCATCTTCGAGTTTCTTTCATTCGATAAATCTGAAAGCCTCATAGAAGGTACTGGATCTTATCTCGTTTCCTTCAAGCGACTTTCTGCCGTCTGTCAGCTTTGGAAGGCCGTTTCAGTCCCTTATCTGCATCGTGAAAATGGTTCTGTGAAGGAGATGCATGCTCGTTTGACAGCTTATCCTAATGCCGGGCGTTTGTGGACAAATCTCTCGCTTCGGCGTGAGGACCATGACGTCAGCGTTGAGATGGCGAAAGACGTCATCGCTGGCTCGCTGAACGTTACGTATTTGGCAATGGATGCAATTTGGAATGAAGAGGAGGCGAAGATTGTGTTGCATGTGATTGAAAGCTTGAGGAAGTTGGATTGGGTAGTCTTTGAGAGGCGAGGTTCGAGAAAGTGGAAGAAGGATGAGGTCGAGAATTTTATGCGGAGGATGGGTGACAGGATCAGAACCTTCAGTGCATACGACGTCAAGGACTCTGCCTTGTCGACATCACCAGGCCTTCAATTGTCTTCTGACCTCAAAAGACTAGTGCTTCATGCATACCCACCTCTCCCATCGCTCTCCCTCCCACTCACCCTCACATGGCTGGAGCTGTCCAATCTGTGTCCCCTCCCTCCCTCCGTCTCAGGCTCCTGTCTGCCGCCTCTCCTCGAATATCTCAATATCACACTCGCCCCCTACTGGCCTGGTGGAAAGATCTCCATCCTGCCCACTCCGCTCGACCTATCACACCTCAACCAACTTACCTCCCTCACCCTCGACGGCGGTGAGGAAACTTCCAACCTCGTTTCCCCCCAGTTCTTCCACACCCTCACAAATGCAAAAGCGATAAGTTGGGTAAATGTTTGGTACTGTGTGGTGGACTGGGAATTCACTCCGTTCGTATTCTCAGATTTCATCTGCTGGTTCTTTGGGGACAGGGGGGTGAAGGAGGAGGCGGATACGGTGAATGGTGCTGAAAAGGTGAAGACAACGAGAGGACGCGTGTTGAACGTTCAGCTATTCTTTGGAGGCTGGCTTGAGGAAGAGATATGCAAGGCTAGGAGCACGTTGAGTGAGTCTGTAGACGAGGAGGACGAATTCTACAGATTGACATGGGTTGGAGAAGGTGGGGAGGAGTCAGATTGATTCACGGTCTAGGGAAGACAGAAGAAGAGGGTGCGGAGTTCGTATCTCTCTCTATTGGACACAGAATTCAAATGATAGGGATTCGTATAGGACGACGTCGATCATCCATCCCCCAACGCTATTCATCGTATCAGATGTCACATATCTCTCCTCCCTCGTGCCCAACACTTCACGCTCGACGGTTGCAAGGAATCTTCAACCACATTCGCCCAACCCTGTTCGCACCAAATTCTTCTGCACGCACCGTTAGAGCCCAATGTGGTTAAAGTTTTCCTATGTCCTACTGCCCGGAGTGATTCGGTTTCCCAAAGTTTATCGAAGCGGGATATGGACAATGATGGATGGGGAGGAGGGGGGAAGGATTATTTAGTTCCTTGAATAGGTATGAGGGGATTCGTGAGGGGGATGCTTGCTGTGTATCACGGGTGTCTACTTTTATGCAAACAATTCTGCTGATTCCCTGTAAAAGGTTTAAGATACCAAATTCCGCCTCGAGAGTGTCACAATGTGGGGTCTTGCTTGAGCTGTTCTCACCGTTGACGATGACTCTTGCATTCCGATGATAGACTAGTTGGGGGAACAGAAGGATCTGCTGTCGGAGGTCGAAGACGTGGTACAACAATGCCGACAATGGAATTCCTTCAGTCCCTTGTCGAAGTACAAAGTTCCCATCTTGTTGTCCTTCATTCCTTAATCTTCGTCCAAAGAGTTCCATTCAAGCATTCTTTGAGGTTCAGCCATCGTCGTATCCGTCACGCATGGTCGTGATTGCGTTCTCTTCATCCTCTGCCTTCGCTTCCTAGAAACGTGCATCACCCAGTGTCAACCTCAGAACATCACAGGAGAAGGGAGAGACGAACCTGAGCGGTCCTAAGAGCACAGATTGCATTTTTGAACTTAAAGCGATGTGTGATGGCGACTCATCAGTCTATGCGGCCAGGCCCCTAGGGAATAAATTGAATGCTTGCTCATAACACCCTGGTCCGTATTCATTGAGCAACTCAGTAACTATGAAGCGTCAGAACGAAGTGCAACAGTAGGTCGGACCGAAGAGAACCGTTGGCGGTCACTTCCTTTGTGAGGATGGCAAGTGACGGGCACCACCTGGACAAACTCGATGCCATGCCGACTTGGACGTATGTTCCGCCGTCCTTGGCGAGGTAGACAGTCTGCGTGCACGCCTGTTCTCGTCCGTCCATCACTATCAGTACACCGATTTGCAAAGTGTAGGATGGAAAGGGAAAGCAAGGGCAAACACACCTCGCCGCCGTGCAGTCGACGGGGAGGTCGTAACCCTGCAATCCCCTGTCTGCAACCTTGGACTCCTCCGCGAGCCGCGAGCCTCCTCGAATGCGCTATCCTATGCTCTCTGTCATCCGCTAAACCACAAACGCAAAAAGGACAGAGACGTTAGAGTTGGACGCACATTTGGCAGGCATGAAAGTCTCCGATCCCACATACCTGTTTGCGAAGCGAGCCTGCCACTCTGGAATGTCGACCGCGATTATCCTTCTAGCATCTAACGGTCTCGCACCTGCCTATGCGAGGAGCACCTTAGACTGGCTGTTCAGTTATTAGCATTTATTCGAAGGGGACAGCAGAAATGGAGGAGCAGAACCCGAAGAAGGTAAAATTCAACCTTCAGCCCCACTTTCGTTCCACAATATGTGCTATGCTTTTGAATCAGCACAGGGTATTGTTCGATCCGCTCTATCTTCTGATGAGATGTCTGTTCCCACACCAGTAGTCTGTTATACGACATATTCGACGGGAGTAGAGGGCTTGAAACGTACATTGGGAAATCTGTAGGTTCTGTCATCACGGACACAATAAGTCAGCGTTTGGAGAGCGGACATGTAAGGAAAATAATGTGCAGGTCTCGCCGTAGTCTGTAGAAACCTCGCAGCGTCCAGCCTGCCAACCAATCTAGTCAGCACGAAGCTGCGTACCAGGAAGAGGAGAGAAGGAGGAGGGAAAGCTCACGGAAGGAAAGGTAGCGAGGAACTCAACGAAGGGACAGACCTAGCACCTTCCTGCATTGCAGTCGTAGCACGTCCTACGTGACTCTCCGTGCTCGAGGGCGGTGCGGTCTCCTTGAAATCATCTCATCTCTCTGCCATTTACATGACCAAGTGTCAACTTTAGAAAATCGCGGGAGCAGGGAGAGACGAACCTGAGCGGCCTTAATTCGCGCATTGCATCTTTGAGCTTGTAGCAATGAGTAGTGGGCGGCGGCTTCAAGCCTACATGGTCCCTAGCGATGCTTGCTCGCTAACTGATTATGCACAGGAAGTACGAGGGAGGATGGACCGGGAGGCACCATAGAAAGTCACTTCTGCCTTGAGGATGGCAACGATGAGCTCTTGGTCGAAATCACTGCCCATCCCCACTTAGATGTTAAGGCACATGTTGAATAAATTACCTCTCGACAATCGGCAGTCGAGAACAGCGGGGCCAGAAGCTAGAAGGAGGAGGAAGAGCTGTCCAGATTTTTCGGTACAAACTGACCGCATCTTCCTCCACAGTCCCATCCTTCCTAAGAGCCATATCCTTCGCTTCCTCCTTACTCTTCGGCACTGGTCCATCCTCCGTCTTAACATCTGAAACCAAGCCCACCTTCATTCTTTCGCCGAAGATAAGGAATGGAGAACTTACTCTTCGACGCACCGCCGTCAGACTGAGCAATGTAAGAAAACGAGGGGAGGGTGTCTGGAGCCATACTTGTTGGTTGGGCTCCGGTAAGGGCGATGGAGCGACAGAAAGCGGATGCGGACGGGAGTAAGTGTAAACGTAGGTGTTGCTTCACTGCCGTATTCGTTCTGTCCTGTGCAGGTGGCTCTGAGGCGTTGAAGCGGTAGAACAGCCGGACCAGATGTCATCACTGGAACTGTGAGATTTGGACCAGCTGGCGCAGATGCAGGCACAGAGATGGTGCTGGTGAGGTAGAAGCATCGGTTAGGGAGAGTTGACGCACACTTGGATTGCAGCTGGAAGAACGACAAAAGGGTTTGGCGTCGGAGGGGATAAATGGTGCCAAAAGATGTTGCTGTTGTTGCAAGTGATGAAGGAGCAGAAGTATGCTTCTTGCTGGTTCTGCGGAGAGTCGAGATCACACCACCTGTCAGCTTTAGCAGAGGCTAGCACAGAATGGAAGCTGCTCACCTTGATCCGATATTGGAATGGTCACAGTGGGCTGGCGTATCGATGCGCTAAGACGTGGCAGTGATGGGGGAACTCTACAGGACCTTCCCGGCGCTTCTCACACATCATTATGGAGTTCTTAAGGAGCTGAAATATCATGTATCTTTGTCTCCATCAGTGTTCACCAGACACAAACGAAAGAGAAATGCGCTCAAGATGTCCGCCCACGTAAGGAGACTCTCGCTCCGCTCCTCGTCACTGACAATATCAAGATTGATACTCCGTTGCCCCCCTTCTCCCCTCCCTCTTCCTGCACATATTTGCACCGTGTCCTCCGGCTTCAGCTTCATATTCGCAATCCAACATACTTATCCTCCTTCCCATTGTTGAACTGTCGCGGAAGCGAGATGTGGTGAGAAGCAATCACTCATCTTGATATCCATGAACGCACTTTATGAGTGAGGAAGGTGTTGAGTGTGGAAATGAGAAGAGCAGTCTTAGGAGCCTCTGCTGAGCTCATGTCTTTCATTCGTGCTTTTGCCGGGTGTCTAGGGGTAAGGACTGAGATCGCCATGCTAACTGAGATGATGATTTGATGCTTTCTCATCAACGTTATTATGAACTTGCAGAAAATCTTCACCCCCCCCTAATGTTGTAGCAATGGGGCAATAACTCTCCAGAAACTCCTTCGGCCAACGGTCCAAGCGTGTGAAAAGAAGACACTAACAGCTCGAAGGCATCACAGTGTAGACTATGCACAAAAGTCCAGAGAGCGACCTGTTGCCACGATGAATGGGAGGTACTCTCCAAAGCGATGGGAGATATGGAAGCTATGTTTGCAGCTGGAGAGCAACAATCACATCTGCAAGTCCGTGCATAAAATCTCTGGTAGCAATTCTACTTTGAGAGGTTCTCAGCACCATTCTCAACATATCGCAGTATACTCAACGCTTCCCCTGGCAATTTGCTTCAAGAACTAAAGAAGAACACACAAGTTGGTGTCGTTGATCAACCTCCTCTCAGTCTCATTCCTGTCAACTCCATCCAGAGACTAGTCCGCCTAAGAATGTCAACCGCCACAGGGGAATGGGAAACACGGCTGGGAGGCTTAAATCGCGACGCCTTTGTTCGGGCAGATCGTTGCGTGCAAACTATGTTGTTGAATGATGTTCTACGATCGCCAGGATGTGGATGGCTCCGTGACCAGCTCCCTTTTGTGTGTCATCTCCAAGCACGAGAGCATGACATACAACACTGACTGAAAAGGGAGAGCCAGCACTGCTAATCCGCTGCTCAGTGAAAGTGAGCCTGAAGACGGCATAGCTAGGGATGGCTATCGTACCGTATCGTCGTCTCAGCACCACTTCCGGACGGTACGTGTCCCTGTCTCGGCTCGTATCGTACCGTAACAAATTTCCATTGTCAGATACGTACGAGTACGGCGGAAAACGGGAGAATACGACGGATTACGGGTTATATGGCATATAGCAATTTCATCACGTCTTAAGTGTCACGTGTCACACTTTCGTCGCTTCTGACCAGCTCTGCAACGTCATCCTCCAATGTCATCAGCTCTATTTGCAAACTCTGCAAGCTGAGATTTCCGAAGGAAGCGCGCAATGTGATCCTTGAGCATGATAAGGTCGTGTATCTCAGTATCTGGACAATGACAGCAAATACCTATGGTATCACGAGCACCAGAGAAGATGTGCTTGACTCCCACAGCACAACATATAGCACTGAAAAACCTGAAAACAAGTGAGAACACTTTGGGGAGACACGTTCTGAATAGCCAGAATATCTCACGCCAGAAAAGACAAGTTGTGCAAGTTGCTTTTGACTATTACTTCAAAAGGAAAGTGGATCAGCTCCCAAGCCAGGGTTACATGCTTGAAGAGATGGTTAATTTCCTTCATTACTCTATTTTCATCCGCTCCCGCCTTTGGACCATGACCGATAGAAGCGAGATAATCGAGAATGGAGAGAGTCGAAGACGTTTATATGTTTGAGGAGAGGAAGGATGTGTTATCGGTGCGAGCGCTCGTCTTGTTTCATAAGCTGCAGTCTCAATGTGTCAGTTTTGTTGAAGAATCTAAGAACGCTGAAAAGGAAGCACGGACCATCGCCTCCACTGTCTTCCTTTGTAACCCATTGCTCCAGCTGCAAATTGCCTTCCGCCACCGTAACCCGTAATACGACGGATTTTCTGGATGAAAACGGACGGGACGTGGAGGATGGCGTATCGTATCGTATCGTCCCGAAGAACAGTCAAGCAGGACGGACGGGTACGGTACACGTATCGGACACGTACGTCTGGGACGGTGCGATCCGATTGCCATCCCTAGGCATAGCACAAGAAAGGAGGCGCGCGATGTGCACTGGAGGGCAAGAGCGAGCGAGGAGGGGCGAAAGAGAGGCCAGGTGTGGCTCCTACTATGGTCCACGGAGGGCTAAAACTTTTATAGCAAAGAGGGGTGCGAGAGAAAAGGTGACCTTCTTCCCCCTCTGCCTATTTGCGTTTGTGCTTAATGACATAGGGATTAGGTTCGTCGCCCCCTCACCCTGTACGCTCATCACTGCACCGACTCCTGCATCGCCGCCCCAGCACAAAACCCCTCTACCCTCCCAGTGTTCCGAGTCACCTTTGGTGATGGGGCTTCGAAACGAGAGAGCAGTGCGAGGGAAGCGTGGGATGCAAAAGGAGACAGGACAGCGCCGTCCAGCTCCAGTTTCAATACCTGCTCCGATCTATCCCCCCTTTCCCGCTTCCCGTACACCTGTGCCTCTCGCTCCAACAATCCTCTTGCCTCGCTTCCGTGCTACTCTTGCCATCCGTCCTCCTCTGCTCCTCCGGCAACTTCTGTGCACTCCGCAAAGAACCGCGCGTGAATGCTGGACGTCGGATCGCGAAAGCAGAGGATGGAGGCGACAGAGCGGTGCGGCATTGAGGATTGACGTCGGAGCAGCATGGTATGCTTTCTCTCACCCACGGTTGCCCTCCCGTTTCAGTACGCTCTCCAGCACCACCCCTCAAGTCCGCTTCCGCCCTCCTTCGCCTCAAAAACTCGCTTCTAAACTAGGCATCAGAATCCAACCGCGAAGCGTAGGGGCATGAGATGGAGAAAAAGGAAGACTGCGATGCTGCCAATCTCTAACTCGCGCCGCCATCTTTTTTGCCATCCTGGCTTGTTCTCCACCATTGCCTAGGCAAGTCACCTCCCTCCACTGAGCGCTTCTACCTTTTTTCGCATACTGGCCATTTAATATCAACACAGAGCACGGCGGACACATCAAATGGCGAAGGGTAGACGGAGGGGATAGAGGGAACGTGGTTGGTGACGGCAGAAAAACGTGAGAAGTCGTCCCGGCGTTCTCCTAGTCTCCACCATTCTCCTTTCACTTCGCTTACCCTCTCACTCTGCCTCGCATCCCTGTCTGCCAACATTCACCCTTCATCTCGCCTTCCACCAACCCCTCCGCCTTTTCGCATTATGGCCGCATTGGGCCATTTCTTTCTGCTGGCAGTGTATTTCGTTTCTCCCTTCCTCTCTCCAGCTATGAGTGTCCTAACTGCCATGCACACTAGGCCCCCTCCTCCGCCGCTCCCCTTTCCTGGCAGTCCCACTCCACCTCCTATCGCACTCCACCGGCCCTCACGCCTCTACCAAGCCCGTGGCTCGGAAGCTGAACACGGAGTGGAGGTTGAATGTTCAATAGCGAAAGCGGAAGGAAGAAGTGACAACGGGTCCATAGTCAAGATGGGATATCACAGGTTCGCGTCACACTTTGTCTCGCACCTCCGTTCGCACTCCCTCGCCATCCCTTGTCATCCTATGCCGCCCCCGTGTCCACCCGCCTTTCTATTCCCCCTCCCACCTCATCCCCCACCTTCTGTCACACTCTGGCTTGCACTGCATGGCTCCTTTTCCACCGTCGTTTGCTTCATGACATTGAGGGCAACAACGAAATGGCTGATGGAGAAAGAGGAGGGCAAAGTGTGCAGTGTGGCATCAAGGACCACAAGTGGACATCTAGGTTGGTCCCTCTCGTGCTCCTGAGCCTCCGTCCTCCATCCCTCTTGTCTCCAGCTAGTGACTCAAGTGTCATCTATGTTTTCGCAAATAGTTTTTTCTGCCTCCTCTGTCGTCCAGATAGGTAACTGCCGTCCCTGACTGTCCCAGCCCTATCTAGCCCCCCTTCTCACAGTCAGATCATCATGGGACGAAGCATCAATAGCAAAGTGTTCTGCTCTGGCTCTCGTTTGAATTGCAGTGTAATTTAGGTGCTAGTATTGCAAAAGGATTTCAGTTATTTTACATATTTAAAGATTTCCTATCACTATCTGGTAAAACGGTGCTCGAGAACTAAAGCCTTCAACGTCCACACACCGACTTCCACCCAACACCATCCCCATCCTAATCGGTCCTAACTGCAAACGGTGGCCCAATCCATTGACTCTCACGAACGAACGGTGTTGCAATCTAAATCCTCATGATGGTGATGCCTGGTCATTGTGCTGAGAATGTGGAGATGGCTCAAGTTGGACAATGTGCTGAGGCATGATCTGATCTGTCCCCCTCTTGTCTCGTTAACTCGTTAATGTACGTTCGTGGGCTTTAGTCCAACGTGTTATCTCCCAGAGCGAAAAAGAGAAAAACATCGATTTTATGCAAGGATGATCAGGGGACAGAGTCAATCGCACTGGCCCATCTCATCACCGCAAAAGAATTACGACATGGCAGTCCGCTACACCTCTCTATTCTTCCCTCTTTCTTTGCTTGCCTACCTTCATCAATTCAAACGCTCCACATCACGTTTGTCTTACCCCTTCGATTGTGGAGGTTCGAATTTGGGCCGTCAAAATCGTCCTACTTCTGTCTGGACGGTCTCGAAAATGCAGCCGATTGCGACGACGCATTGAACCTTTCCATGACTTTGGGGGAGGAAAGTATTACGGTAGCTTTTGAGGATTCCAAACATCATACATCCGTGGATCCAAGGGACCTGCTTCTGAAGCCCTTCACATCCACGGTTCCTATTGCAGATAATCGCTCTGAGACCATCTTTGACCCCGTCGCCCTATACTCATACTCCGAGGGGCAAGAGCGTTTCATTCCTCTCAGCGAATGGGAGGAATCGACCATCCCATCCACCGGTCTGGGGGGGGCAACCATCCAACTCTCCCTCTCCACAACTCGGCCTACAGGTATTAGTTTATGCAGTATCACACACCTTCCTCCTGAGATCCTCTCACTCATCTTCGAGTTTCTTTCATTCGATAAATATGAAAGGCTGGGTACTGGATATCTCGTTTCCTTCGAGCGACTTTCTGCTGTCTGTCAGCTTTGGAAGGCTGTTTCAGTCCCTTATTTGCGTGAAAATGTTTCTGTGAAGGAGATGCATGCTCGCTTGAAGGCTTATCCTAATGCCGGGCATTTGTGGACATATCTCTTGTTTAGGGGTGAGGACGATGACATCAGTGTTGAGATGGCGAAAGACGTCATCGCCGGCTCGCCGAATGTCACATATGTGCACTTGGACGCAATTTGGAATGAAGAGGAGGCGAAGATTGTGTTGCATGCGATTGAAGGCTTGAGGAAGTTGGATGAGGTAACCTTTAATGGGCAAGGTTCGAGAAAGTGGAAGAAGGACGAGGTCGAGAATTTCACACAGAGGATGGGTGACAGGATCAGAACCTTCAGTACTTGCGAGGTGGAGGACTCCTCGTCAACATCACCAACCCTTCGATTATCATCTGACCTCAAGAGCCTAACGCTTGACACATACCCACCTCTCCCATCCCTCTCCCTGACACTCACCCTCACACAGCTGCTTCTCTCCAATCTGTGTCCCCTCCCTCCCTCCGTCTCAGGCTCCTGTCTGCCGAGTCTCCTTGAACATCTCGAGATCACCCTCGCCCCCTACTCGCCTGATGGAAAGACCTCCATGCTACCCAGTCCACTCGACTTTTCACACCTCAAACATCTCACTAGCCTCTACCTCGACGGCGGTGAACAAACTTCCAACCTCGTTTCCCCTCAGTTCTTCCACACCCTCACAAATGCAAAAGCGATAGGCTATATAGAGGTTCGGTATTGTGTGGTGGACTGGGAATTCACTCCGTTCGTATTCTCAGATTTCATCTGCTGGTTCTTTGGGGACAGGGGGGTGAAGGGGGAGGGGGATACGGAGGATGGGGCTGAAGAGGTGAAGACGACAAGAGGACGCGAGTTGAGGGTTCTTCTATTCTTTGGAGGGTGGCTTGAGGATGAGATATGCAAGGCAAGGAGCACATTGAGAGAGTTTGGGGTGAGTGAAGGGAGAAAATGGATATGGGTTCGGGAGGGTGGGGAGGAGTGATGCTGGAGATACTTAGATTTCACTCGTTCTCGATAAGACGCAAGAGAAAGTTGCGCAGTTCGTATCCCTCTCCATCGAACACAGCATTGAAATGGGTGGCAGGAACAGGGCTGGACTTCGTTGGGGACCATGCCATCCCTCCATCCGTACCCCCCACTGTTCAACAGACTACTCCTCAAGGGCCACCACACAAAGGTCACCTCACTCGTACTCGACACCTCGTGCTTGATGGTTATGAGCAATCTTGGAACCGGCCCGTACCAAGTCTGTCCTTGCGCACTATTAGAACAGAATGATGTAAAGGTCATAGCTATTTCGGGAGTGAGTCGGTCTCCCAGTGTTTATCTGCGGGTTCTTGGGGATCAGGAAATGAGGGATGCAGGCAATGACGATGATGGATGGGGAGAAGTAGAATTGCTGTTGATGATTATTTCATTCCTTGAGGAAACTTCAGGGCATGAGAGACCGAGTTTGTGAGGAGGACGCTAGCTGTGTGTATTACGGATGTCTTCTCATGCAACAATTCTACTGATTCCCTTTAGAAGTGCTGAAGACGTCAAATTCTGTCCAAAAAGTGCCATAATGTAAACGAGCCGACCCACCCTTTCAATCTTGCCTGATTTGTTCTTACGGTTGACGACAACTTGTGCAATCGATGGCGGAGTAGTTAAGAGAACAAACGGAGCTGCCATCGAAGATTGAAGCTGTGGTATAACAATGGTACCATTTGTTGAACCCTTTGTGTAGTACTTATCTCATCTTTTGTTCCTTCAATTTTTAATAGTCCCGAGCCTTGCATTCGCGTAGCTGCAAGGTCAGTCGTCGTCGTATCTGTCGATGATGATCATTATCGCGTCCCCCCCATCCCCTCCCTTCTCGTCATAGGGCGAACTATCGTCATTAGGTTGCAACTTCGCGACATCAAGGCAGAAGAGAAGAGAGGTGGCGAGACTGTATTATCTTAAAAGTGCGAATTGCATCCCTGAACTTGAAGCGATGTGTGATGAGTGGCTCAGCAGTCTACGACGCCCCCAGCGAACAAATCAATTGCTTGCCCGTCCGCATCCATCGAGTAAATCTAAGAAGCGTCAGAACCACACTATAGTGGAAGCGGTAGGAGGGAGGACGGACCGGAAAGAATCGTCGATTGTCCCCTCCGTGAGAATAGCAGCGACGGGCATCTGGACGAACTCATTGCCTTGCCGACTTAGGCGTATGTTCCGCTGTCCATGACGAGATAGAGAGCACGAAGGCACGCCTATTCTCGTCCGTCCATCACTATCAGGACACTGATCTGCAAACTGTAGGATGGAAAGCAAGGACAAACGGACATCACCTCCGTGCAGTCTACGGGGAGGTCAATACCCTCCAATCCTTTGTCTGCAACCTTAAGCTCCTCCTTCATGATCCCTGCAACCCTCCTGGAATACGCAATCCTCTCCTCTCCTCATACCCAGAAACACAAATCCACTACACCCATAAAAAGGAACAGAAACCTAAGGCAAAACATGCATGAGAGAGGCTAGAGGTTGACACACGTTGGGAGGAACGACAGTCTCCGAAGCGAGCCTGCCGCACTTGAATGTCGACAGCGATTATCATTCTGGCGTCTAAGGCCTTTGCGGCTGACTGTGCAAGGAGTCGTACAGGACCAGATCTTCACAACACCGTTATTATTCTTTTCTTCTACGAGTAGAGGAGGAGAAGGGGAGGAAGATGAACCCGCAGATGGAAATGTTCAACCGAGCTTTCATCCCCCCGATACGCGCCATAATTTGCACCATAGAGCGCGGCTCGATCACCGCTTCCTCTTTTAGGGAGACATTCTGTTACCACAGCAGCAGCCGATATCGTTATACAAGATTTTCGATGAAGTAGAGTTGGAAGTCATGTCAGGAAGTTTGCCTATATTGATATCAGACGGGATAAGTCAGTGATAGGAGAGAGAGGGAGAGGACTTACCAGTCTCTTAGGATCTTGTAGAAGCCTTGCAGAGTTCTATGCTGCTATGTAATGCAGTCAGCGCGTACCACAAAGAGGAGAAAGGAAGGGGAGAAGAACTCACGAAAGGAGCGTAGCGGCGAAGTCGATGGACGGGCAGAGCTCAGACTGCCCGCTTTGCGTCCTTCATGTCTGTTTGGGCTCAAGGGCGACGCGGTCTCCCTGCTGGAGCTGCATGAATGTGGGCCTCCCAGCGTTCATGTTGTTTAGCTAAGTAGATGAGAGGTGGAGCGGAGAGGTGGATACACTCCAGCGACGACTACACCAGCGGTGTCGTGACCCAAGACCATCGAATCTTTGCGCCTATATGAACTTTGACGGCTACTTATTTGTGAGGATGGCTGTGATGGGAAGGATTCAGTTGAGATGTATATGTTCTGTCGTCCTTGATGAAACTAGCAGTCTGGATTCACACATGTACCCGTCCATCTATCAGTTATCCATACACCGGGATCCAAAGGGCAGGGTGGGAAGCAAGGAGAAACGGACCTTAGCTCCAGGCAGTCTACGGCGAGGTCGATACCATGCAATCCCCTATCTGCCATCTTGAACTTTTCTTCCTGATCCCTGTGACCACTATCGGATACGAATCAACCGCTCTCCCTTCTTCACTAAAGCATCAACATCAACATGCCACATGCAAGAAACAGAAACATAAGACAGAACACGAATCTGACAGGAACGCATGTTTGCGAGGAACGAATGATTCGGCTTGACTTCCCTCCACATGTTAGAACCATGGAGAAGGAAGAAGATGCTGTCGAGATTTCCGGTGGAATTGACCGCATCTTCCTACACAATGCCATCCTTCCTCACAGTTTCCTCCTTCGCTTCCGCCTCGTTCTTATATCTGAAACCAAACCCACCTTCATTCGTTATCTAAACGAAAAAACAGAGAACCTACTATTCAACGCACCACCACTGGACTGAGTGATTTAAGAAATCGAGGGGAGGGTGGTCTCTGTAGCCTGTACTTGTTCATTTGGGCTCTGATAAGGGATGGAGAGTAGAAAGCGTCTGCGGACGAGGAGTAAGTGTAAGCGTTGGTGGCTCTTCACTGCCGTATTCGTTCTCTCCTGTGCAGGTTGCCCTGAGGCATTGAAGAGGTAGAACCAGCCAGACCAGATGTCATCACTGGAGCAGTGAGATCTGGGCTAGCTGTCGCAGATGCAGGCACAGGAGATGGTGCTGAGGTCAACGCATCGCTAGGGAGAGTCGACGTTCACTGGTGTTGGAGCTGGAGGAACTACAGAAAGGATTGGAAGCGGAGGAGGAGAAACGGTGCCAGATGATGTTGCTGTTGTTGCAAGAATTGAAGGAGCGGAAGTATGCTTCTTACTGGTTCTGGGGAGAGGCGAGATCACACCACCTGTCGTCTTTTAGCAGGGGCTAGGACAGATTGGAAGTTGCTCGCCCGTGATCTGATATTCAAAGGTCTCGGTGGGCTGGCCCATCGATTTATCAACACCGTGGCAGTGATGGGAAACTCTTCAGGACCTTCCCGGTGTTCCTCTCTCGCCCTTATTGAGTTCTTGAAGAGCTCAAATATCATGTATCAGTGTTCACGGAAGACAAACGAAACAGAAACGCACTCAAATTGTCCATCCACGTAAGGAGACTCTTGCTCCTCATCACTGATAGTATCAACAATGATAATCCCACGCCTGCCTTCTCCGCTCCCTCTTCCTGCAGCTCCAATATATTGGCACATATTCACACCGTGTCCTTCAGCTTCATATTCGCAATACAATGTACTTATCCCGCTTCCCATCGTTGAACTGCAACGCGAGATGCGTCAAGAGACAGTCACAATATCCGCGAACGCTCCATACGGATGAGGAAGGTGTCGAATGTGGAATTGAGAAGAGCAGTTGTAGGAGCATCTGTCGCACTAATATCTTTCATTGGTGTTTTTGCCCGGCATTTGGAGGGAAAGGTTGACATTGGTCATCGATAACTGGAAATGATGATTTGATGCTTTCACATCAACGGGATCATGAACTTGCTGGAAATCTTCACACCCTCTAACATTGTAACAAGGGGGCAGTTAGGGTTAACTCTCCTGCTCAGGAGTCTCCTTCAGCCACCGTTCCATGCGTGTGGAAGGAAGACACGGACAGCTGGAAGGCACCACAGTATAGACCGTACACTAAGTACAGAGAGCGACGTGTTGCCACGATAAATGGGAGTTGTTCTCCCAACCGATTGGAGATATGGAAGGTATGTTTGCAGCTGGAGAGCATCGATCAGCTCTGCAAGTCTGTGCATAATACCTCCGGCAGCAATTCTACTTTGAGATGCTCTCAGCAGCATTCTCGACATATCACAGTATAACCAACACTTCACAATGAAGAAGAACACACAAGTTAACGCCGTTGATCAGCTTCCTCTCAGTCTCATTCCTACCAACTCCATCTCTTAGTCTAGTCTGCCTAAGAACATCAACCGCTACAGGGGAAGGGGGAATACGGTGCGGAGGGAGGCGCAAATCGCGACAGCCTTTGTTCGGGTAGATGGTTGCGTGAAAGTTCAAGAAGTTGAATGATGTTCTACGATTCTACGATCGCCAGGATGTGGATGACCTGCGAGCAGCTCCTTTTCTGTCATCTCCTCCGGCCTCCGCGTCGCAGTCTCCCGTCCACTCACTGTTCTTCACACCTTCCATCCTTCATTCCCCGTCTATCGTATCTTCGCCGTCGTTTGCCCTTCACGCTTTCACTTTGCTGCGTTTTTCATGCAGTCCCCAGCACACCTCTCTCGCATCCTCTCATCTGTCCCTGGTCTCCTTCACTCTGGCCGGTCCTGGTGTGTCCCTCTCCTGTTTTAGCACCTTCGCCACTCCGCCAGCCCCAGCCCCGCCCTCTTCCGCATTCCTAGTCCGTCTTAGCTATCCCCCACCGTCCTCTTTCCTCATGTACCTCCCCACACAGGACGGCCGATGTAATCGGTAGCGCTGGTGTGAGCAAGTGATGAGTGGACGAGTATAATTAGTGAGAAGATGGGAGGGGAAGTGAGATGCATTGTGAACAGATGGTACGTAATGGTGGATGAAGAGTGCAGAGATGGAAGGGACAGCGAGGCACGAGACCATGACGGACAGCACTGACTGAGAAGGAAGGTGCCAGCACCGCTATCTGCTGCCCAGTGAAAGTGCGCCTGAGGACGGCACAGCACGACAAAGGAGGCACGCGATGTGCAGTGGAGGCAAGAACGAGCGAGGAAGGTTGAAAGAGCGGCTAGGTATGGATCCGACTATGGTCAACCGAGGACTCAAACTGTTATAGTAAAGGGAGGTGGCAGAGATGAGGTGACCCTCCCTCCCCCTCTCCCTCTTTTGCATTTGTGCTTAATGACATAGGGATCAGGTTCCTCGCCCCCTCAGCAAGGACGCTCCTCACCCTGCTCCCTCCTGCAGCCCCATCCCGCCTCAGCACTGCTCGACCTTCCCAGTCTTCCGAATTACCGTCCGAGCTGGGCTTCAAAACGAGATAGCAGTGCGAGGGAAGCGTCGGAGCCAAACGAAAGGAGGAGTACCGAGTGAGCGCGCCGCCCTGCACCAGTTTTGACACCACCCCTCCAACCTATCCTGCTTTCCCGTAACCCTCGCCCTGTTTCTCTCGCTCCACCGTCCCTCTCCTCACCTCCGTGCTACCATCGCCGTCCGTCGTCCTCTGCTCCTCAAGCAACTTCTGTGCACTCTGAAATGAGCGGCAAGTAAAAGCTGGACGTCGGATCGCGAAAGCATGGGACGGAGGTGACAGAGCGGTACGGGGATTAAAGATTGACATCGAAGAGGCATCCTACGCTTTCTCTCACCACTGTTTCCCTCTCGTCACATCTCGCCCTCCAACTCCATACCTCAAGCCTCTTCAGCCGCCCTTCGCCTCGAACCAACTTGCTTTGCGCTAGACATTAGAAATCAACTGCGAAGCGTACGGGCATGTGATTGAAGGCTGCGACGCCGCAGTCCCCAACTCACGCAGCCATCTTTCGCCATCGCGGCTTGTTGTCCACCATTGCCTAAGCAAGTCGCCCCACCT